>CAKNWU010079212.1:0-10506 GCA_932072015.1 Andricus quercustozae
AAAAAAATAATTACTTCCTTGGAATAAATGTTTATTGGTTATAAATAATTTAATTCTAGTAATTAAATGAAATATTTTATTTGACTGAAGAAATAAATATTTATGTAAACACAATTGCTTGTTCATCTAAATAAATGCTTCATTTGTATAAGTGCATGAACTTTTTGTAACAATTAAATATATTTTTAATTGAATAAATATTATTTTGAATTATATAATTATATCTTTGATTTGAATGAAGTTAAAGACTTGATTCAAGTATGCAAAATTAAGTGATTAAAATGGGTCTGAATCAATTTCTTTGAACGACTAATCAGATTTCAACGAATCTAGACCTTTTGAATCAAGGAACTCATTTTCTTGAAGATATATGTCTGGCTTAAATAAAAATTACTACTGTTAAAGAATATTTTCTTGATGTTAAGAAATAGGGTTCAAGTAAATGCATTTTCTTGGTTCCAAAAATTCTTTTTTTCATTGTGTCACATACTAAATTTTTAATTTTTCGCTTTGATAGGTTCTAATTTTGCAATTAAAATTGAATTGGTTGAATTTTGGAACGTATAAAATTAGCAATTTAGAAATTATTATTTTTTAGGCGATATAAATTTACTTCAAATAATTGAAATTTAAAAGGGTTTGTGTATAAAAAAGTTTAAATATCACAATTTTTTGTGACTCAAATTTTTTTTTTCATTTTTAAATGAAGTTCGGGAAATTTTTTCATTTTTAATGTTTCCCGTTTAAAATTACTGTTTAATTTGAAATTTTTTAAAGAATAATTCAGTTAATTTTTGGATTTAAAAAAATGGTTTAATAGGCTTTAATGTTAAATTATAATTTTTTATCTAATAATAATTTAAAATTCTAGAATTTCAGAAGCTTTGACTTTGAAAGATTCAATTTAGTTTTCAATTTCAAATTGATAAATTTTAATCGCTTTGAATTTAAAATTATTTAAATGTCAAAGTTTCAATTTTTAATTATTTAATTTTGAACGCTTTTAATTATAAATAACACAATTTGAATTCCTTCGAATTTTAAATGGTCCAATTTCCAAAATTCGAATCTTAATATATTCCATTTTTAACGTTTTGACATTGTCCTATTTTCAAAATGTTAATCTGAAATCAATAAATTTCGTGTTTCAATTCAAAATAAAATTGTTTAATTTTTAGCGCTTCGAGTTGGAAAATTGTTTATATTTTTCATGTTAGGAAATAAAAATCCAAAGACTAAAACGCTCGATATGCGCGCATGCATTTACTGCTAATGTGCATGCATCCATGTATTTTCCTTTATTAGACACAAAAATGCTCTTATCTTACTTATTACATAATTCAAAGTCAATAGTTTTCTTGAAAAAAGCTTTGTTGATGCTTATCGACTTCCGCAATTGATCATATACGTGAAAAAACTGTAGGTTTCGCAAAGAGAGTGTATTTTTTTCTAAACCGAGGGAAATCACGAATATTTACCGGGAGAATCGAGAGAAAGCCGGAGAGATGAAAATTTAAAAAATAGTAACCACCCTGAATACATCTTATAATTTGATAGATTTTCTACTTTCTGAACGGTATTTTAGATCTCTTAAGCGGAGTGATTCTTAAGGAAAACAATTTTTCGCAAAATAATTGTGGATTGTCATTATTAACCCCAGTAATCAACAAAAAAAAAAGAAATCTTCAAACTAAATATGGAGGGTGATAGATATTTCCATACCAATTTTTCATTTGGTTTATAATAAAATGCTATGTGCCGATTTTCCCGATAAAAATGAAAATTCTTACAAAAATCACTATGCAGGACATAAAATATTTTGTATTCATTCAAAATTTGCATAAATCCTTTTCGCTTGCTAAAAATATGATTCATTGCACCCACAAACTTCTGAAAGTCAAGTTTTTCACTAATAGTTCCTTTTTCACACAACATACCCAAATTTCCAAAATTGGGAATCTTATCCGAATGCACTATTAATTGATCGATATGACTAACGAAATTGCACGAAACAAGATTTAAAATAAAGTTGACTATATTGTGAAAAAGAAAGCAATCGCTAATCTCAAATTTCGTTATTCAGAGCCAGATATAATTAGTTTAAAAAAATAAAATTGCGCGTGACCCGATTTCCCCCACACGCAACCCCATTTTACGGTACATCATTGTACATTTTTCGAACTTCTTGCATATAGAAGCTTTCATGGAGAATTGAAAATTTGCAATCTCCTAGAACAACAGGGCACTGATCTCCCATGGATGAACGGTGTAACAATGTTTATTCAAACCGAGGCGTATCAAGACTCTTAATTTTTGACCAGAATAAATTGATCAAGAAATCGCAGGAAAAGTTCCTTTTAAACTTATAAGGCAATTTGTTCTTCTATTGTTTATATCTTGGTGTTATTTAATAAAATTTTAGCCTGAAGATTTCAGCAAACCAAGCTGACGAAACGTCGCAAAATAATTGTGGATTGTTATTATTAACCCCAGTGATCAACGAAAAAAAAGAAATATTCAAACTAAATATGGAGGGTGATAGATATGTCCATACCATTAGTTGTAATAATTTCTTCTGCCAAGGAGCGCAAACTAGATGGATTTATCAGGTTTAAAACTAAAAATTTCTAAGACCAGTCTCGTCCTAAATGTTGGTTCATCTTTACGAATAGTCAAGGAAAATCCAAATACAAGAAATTATTGGAGCGCATGTTGTCTACAAGATTCTTAGTCGTCAGTATAATCGAAATCATCAACGAAGGAATGATCGATAGAAGACCAATCTTGAGTTCTTATTCTTTATTGGAAATCGACAAGATCCACAACTTTAATTCGTTCACCACGTTTTTTATCTGAAAAAACTACAAACCACAGATAAAGTTGTTTCCTGAGAAGACTCGTAATCTGCATGGTCATAAAATAAAGGTAGGTCTGTTTTCGAAGCATCCTTTGGCTTCTTTCCCGCTTGATCATAAGGGTCATGTTCTAAAAAACTGTTGATCTAGACTTGACGATCACGAAAACTTTATCTGAATATCTGAATTTACAAATTCATGTTCTCGAGTGAACCAGGGTGGGGGTTTCCTAGCAGCATTATATAGAAACACACTGGATTTTTTCGCAACGCGTTGTGCAATGATCTACAATTTGTAGCTGTCCCTGTCGCAGGAGTTCCCGAGAATGACCTTTTGCAATTCAGAGAAATTCGAATGTGCTTAGTAGTATCAAATTTGTCAGATGAGGCATCTCTGCTAACGACCGAATTACAAATCTACAACTTGTTTATCTTCATCGGCTTGTTAAAATCCACTTGGATGCTCTCTCGATGCTTTCACTTCGAGAAACAAAATTGGCAGACGGAATACATAATTCAACTGATATTTGTCTTTAAGATAGCTCGAGAATCGAAGCAACTGGCTGAATGAATCGTTTTTGGATCTATGTTGGTATCTTTTTCAATTAATTCATCCTTGATTTACACTACACTTACAAGTGTTAGCATGCATGATAAACCAGAAGTTGAAGTCAAATCTATTCAAGATGATGTTTCATCAAATCTTGAGATACCGGTCCATTCCCAACTTTTTGCATACTTTTACGATTCATCTGAAGGAAGTTCACAAAGTCTTCTCGACAGATCGACTCAGCAATACATCTTGAAAATAGAATCCTTGCAACTTTTGGTAAAGTCGAGAAATGTATCATGTCTTGTTATTGAAGATGTAAGACTTTTGAGAATACGAAATCTAGGAGGAAATTGTGGACGATCTGTTTTTAAAAAGGTACCCAAATCTTTTTTGGTAACTAGAGAAAAATTGATAGTCGAATCTGCGTCATCATATGTGAATCAATTCAACAAGTTGATTTTGCTGCTAAAAATATGGTCTTGTGGCGAAACGGGAAGGATCAGATGTATTAGAAGAGCTGAAGATTAAAACAGAGTGACAGATGAAGATTGCAATTCACAAAAGGAATTAAGCCTATACTAACAAGACATTATAGTATGTCAAAATGATTTTCCTGTAATAATTTTCCTATAATGTTCTCGCGAATATAGGAAAACGATTATAAAGAATATCATTATAGGGCTATCATTATGGGACAATCATTACAGAGGTCAAACATTATAGCAAAATTATACCAATTTTTTGTAGGACTTATTATTTTCTTATCATTTTGTCGTGATTGCCCGGATATAGCACACAATTTCCCAAGAATATTCTACCAGTAACGAAATGAGGTGATTTTCCGAAATATCAAAGACGGCTTAAAATTTTCATGAAATTTCATGACGTAAAGACAAATAGAGGCAATTAAATGTCTTTTCAGCAAGATACAAAAATTAAAATTAAATTAATAAAACTTGCGTTTAACAGGTCATTCCAGAACAGATCATCTGGGCGTAGTTCCCACTTATTTAATATTGACATATAATGTTTCTGAATGTTCGTAGAGTTGAATTTTACTATTTATACGAACTAATATTTATTTCTCTATCTAAAAATGATTGCTAAATGTTGGAATTCGCTGCGAAAGTGGCATGTACACTGCACCACAAAATGCTGTTATTTTAAGCGATTACGTAAAATAATTTACTCATACCAAATTTATATTATCATTACTTTTTTTTAAGTTTCTAAGTCGCTATTGTTTAATCAAGAATGCTCATCGAAAGTTAATCAATAGATCAATTTACGCATCTCGAAGACGCGAACAATTACATTAAATGCATTATACTGTTATATTCCCAATATCAAAATAAAATCCTCTTTATGAATAAGGTGAATAATTTTGTTAACAAAATTTAAAGCGTTATTGGTAGGTTATGATAGTCGACGCGTCTCGAATACGTGATCAAATATAGCAGATACAGAACTGTAGTATTCCTAATATGAACAAAATTTTTTTTAAAGTTCATTAATCGGTACTGGTAGTTCATAATAGCTTCAACAATAGGTCGATCGATGTGTCTTGAAGATGCGAACAAATACGCAAGATATATTATTGTTGCATATTGAATATCAACAAAGTTTTTCTCATATGTATAAACAGAATAAACCATTTTTTTGAAACTTCATAAATCGGTACTGGTAGGTCATACAATTTTCAACAATAGATCGTTCGAAGGGTCTCGAGCACGCTAAACAATATACTAGATATCGTATTGTAGTATTTTGAATATAAAAAAAAAGTTCTCATATAAACAAGGTTAATTTAAAAAAAAAATCTCTTAACTAAACAAAAAACTTCTGAATTGCCGATCTAGCTTAAAATCATACCAGACCTAGATATTAATTGGAGCTACAAGTCTTCTAAATTTCGTAATCGTGGCTCTTTTACTTTTCGAGACATGGTGAACAGAAAAATGTTACACTACAAACCTCCCTCTATGAGGAAATAATTTTTTTAATATATTCGGAATTATTCTGGATTGACCCTATTTTTTTCCCCAACCACGTAACAATACAACTTTTATTGTAGTATCTTTTATTATTACGTATCTTCGCAGTGTTTTAAATATAGTCTGAAATTTTGAAACGCGTGTTTGTTGAGTTTTAAATATTGATATGCTGATTTGTATCACATAAATCACGCCATAATTTTATTCAATATAATAATTTAATGATAAAAACTGCGTATTTTTAATTTATGTAAAAATCTCAACTCAGATTTTGTTTCATTACGCTCCTGAAATATAAATTAAAGAAATAATAAGTCAAGCAAGACTGTCTACTGTAACATTTTATAACATCGGAAAACTGCGTTGGGCATTTAGAACAGAAAAAGCTTCATGGTCTAATACAGTCTAATATCTCAACAAAAACAATGAAGATCGTCTTTTGCAATCTGCTCTCAAATATTACTCGATTTAAAATTTCAGTCAAATTAAGTTTTTAGCATTTATTCTGAACACTATTCGCTTTGGTGAAATGGTGAACTTTGGAAGGATTTGATTTTAAAGTTTTGAGTTCATAAGGCTCAGAGCAAATATATTTTTGATATTTATAAGAGTCAAACAAATGTCGACAATAAAGAGAATTTAAAAAATTCTGTTCAATATTTTAAACACTTGTATATTGAACTCTAATTTTGAATCAATATTTAAGCAGTTGTGACATAATTGCGCTTGCAGTGATATGTCGAAGTCATAAAATCAAAGAGGTCCATTTAAAAGTTTAAACTCGCTTGATTCTCACGCTATTCTTACAGAGCGAAAATATTGCATATTCTTATGATTTGTCATCGTTTTATGCTAAAAGGTTCCATCCTAAACTTCAATAATTTATGATAAAGCACCAACCAATTTTTCAGGCTTCAATCTTTCGTCAATAAACTAGTCATTCTTTTTGAAAACATATGAAAAAGTTGCTTTTCAATATCTGTTAATCTCTTTATGAAGAAACAATGAATTTTTCAATAACCCTTCTGTAAAGTTGTCAAAAACCAAGATGGAACTCTTTTATTCTAGACCTTTCATAGACAACATAATATTTCTTCTTCCTAACAAACTAGATAGTGCCTTTTCCATCTCTAAAAAATAGATGGTCCATAAAAATTTCAATTTTCATGATTTTATTGTTGTCGACTTTCCGCCATGCTTGTGGCCACAAAATATTGCACTTATTGTAAATTTTAAATGATTTAGTAATGAGGAATAGTGTAGCTTCTTTTATTTTTTTTTCTTTAATCAAATTCAAGTTAATGTAAAAATTTCAAATAAATCTGAATAAATCTACTATTTCTTCCTACAAAATTAGGTGTGGAAGGATTTGGAGAAAGTAGTAAGCGTAGTCATGATCAACCGCCACACCGCCCCGGCTTCACCTTATTCGTATTTATCCAGGAAGCAACGTTACTGTAGAAATGTCGAATGATACGGAATGTTTTGGAATTCTGCGAAATTACGGAAACAATCCACCTCCAACCTGGGTTACACAACCACAATTTGGTGAAACCCTTGTTTATATAAGAATGCCATATGGAACTGACTTGCTTGCAGATCTCGAAAATAAAAAACACTCTACCCATCATACTGATTTTATTTTTCCATTATCTGTTATTGTTGGTTTACAAAATGGAACACATGCAATGGCACCACTTAAATTTTGCAATCCGAGTCATCAATTTCTGTGACCGTAACAGTAAAAACAGTTGTTAATGATGGGAAGTAAATATTAAAATTACTTAAAGTTTCGTAAATGTCACAGTAGAATACTAATAGATTTTAATGTATACTTTGATATTGTTACTTTTTCACGTAATTAAAACCTGATGATGTAAATATTACGATTTTTAAAATATTTTTTCAAATTATGCAATCAAATTAAGTGTTGCAAATAAATTTCCAAAAACTAAGTTTAAAGGAATTTACAAAAGTTGTGAGAGGCCCAATTGCGCTCGAACCAAAAAATTCTATCTCGTTCTACGATGCAGAGTTTCAATTTGATAAGTTAAATAAAAAATACTAGTATCTTTTTCGAAAACTCATATTTTAATTACTTTTATAAATTCTTTAAAACAATAATGTTTCTTAAGGTTCAGGTTTGGGCGAAGGAAATGTATTTTACATTAAATATCTCTCAGTCAGTTATTAAATTTATATTACTTGTGCGTTTTTGAAACTTATATACGATTCATTTTACAACTAAAGATCGTAGCAAGTAAACAACTTAGCACTAATTTGTATGAATGAATAATTCTGTCTGAACTACTGAGGAATGGGTAGAAAAAATCATACGGCAAACTTATGTCTAAATTCGGCCCACTAGCAAAATAAATTCTAGCTGGTCTTGATGCATCATGAAAAGATACATAACTCACAATTTCCACATCAAGATTTTCAATACAATTAATACTTTTACACTTTGGCCACGAAATTTTGGTACTATTAGCAAAAGTAATTCCTGCACCTAAAATTACATGATTATCTACAAATTCCGGTGTCGACAATATAGAATGGACTATGTCCACTCGCATTGAAGTTATCAATCCCGAGCACAATAGTTTGTCCTCAACAATTCGCCCTGTTGCCGAATTTACTGGAAGCTTGTTGAAAAATACTTCCACCCAATTTGAAGTATTGTTACTAGATATACTTCCTGATTTCGAAATTTGCATTTTATTCGAGATCATGTCAGTAAAATTAAGAAGAGATTTAGTCAGTAGCAACTCAAGAGTTCTGTTTTGTACTTCTCTACAAGTAGAAGTTGAAAAGTACTTAGTTCTGAATTTCAGCTTACATTTTAACTTTACGTTTTCCCCGAAGTTCACAATATACTTTTCTACTTCGCTGCATTCTCCCCCTTCTTTACTCATCGGCAGGGTTAAATAGTTGTTAATTTTATTCAAAACTATACTCTTTGTTTCGATATTGTAAGATCTGTTTGTCACTAAGGTGCTAACAAAAATCGGGTTTCCCAAACTGTAACCAGGATTTCCACTTCGTTTGAAATGGTTGACCTTATCATCGTTGACCCATTCGTAAATTATTTCAAATTGCTGATAAAATTTGTCTGTTACGTTTGCTTCTATAAAGTAAACTTTAACATCTGAAATTCCCATTGTACCATTGTGTCGAATCACGTAACGAACACTTTTCATTACATTTTCACACTTGTTATTGGAACAAGATGTGGGATTTGATTTCGTTTTATTGCAGAGAGTCCACGCTTCTAGACAGTAGTTTGTTTCAATTACTGCACACAATTTCTCTGAACATTTCTGAAAAGTGTAAACATCACATTAAGTAAAACATGAATTAGGAATAATTTATTACATTGTAAGGTATGTTGTTAAATTATATTGTAATGTCGATAGGGGTAAGTGTGATACGAAATTACAAACTTAGAATTTTATTAGTAATGTTTTCAATACTAGAGAAGATTCTTTTGTTTAAAAATTTGCGTGTTTAAAATTTTACGTGTAAAAAAACACTATAATCGAAATTTTATAAGATTGAATTTTCGTAATTAAAAATGAAATATCCACTGATTCTGATAATGTATTGCTTCTAATTTTTGGTCATTTACAAGAATATTAATGAAAATAAAATAAAAAAATTTGAATTTGGAATGAAGGTTCAGTGATATTAAAAAACAGACCTATTTCAAATTTTATGATTTCTTACATATACTTATTATTTTATATACTCATTATTATATATTTATATTTTTATTCCAAAAATTAGGCTCATTAACCTCTCCAACTAACCTCGAATTGTTAACTGATTTTGGTATTTCACAATGAAAAAGAAAAAGAAAGCCCAATGGATATTCCAGCAAAATAGAATCAAGAGACCAGATAACACAATTAAGAATATTGGAGTGTACTAAAAGCATCTCAGTTCTTATTGTAACTCTTTTTGTACAATTGTTGTAGATAAATTGAATTTCTTGAGTATTTGTTTTTTAAACAGTTATTTGAAGAATATTATACTTTTTAAGCCCTCTTGTGCAATTTTGTTGAGCAATTTGATTTTTTTTAAAGTTTTTGTTGATTTAAAAAATGTACTTTCAAATATTAAACAGACCTGAGTCATATTCTAGCGTTCGGCTCTTTTGCCGTTCTCAAGAGTTCGATTCTTGGTCAACCAAAAAATTTGGTTTTCATTCCAAATTTTCTCTTTATCACACTAACACCGTTATCACAGTTACCCCTATCGACCCTATTAGAAACAATATTTTCAAATTCAAACCATCAACATTTATCAAATTTAAATTGATACATTCAGAAATTTACGTTAGAGAATTAAAGTCTTTAAAGTTAAACATTTTTTAAACAAAACATTCGAAATAAAAAAATGTTCATCCTAAACGGCATTTTTAGAGAACGGATTAACGAATGTATCTCTTATTCTTAATGAAATACAATTTTAAAAATGCATTCTAAATTAGAATAAAAAAAATCATTTACCTGATATCGATTGAATTTATTCAAGTCGAGCAATAAAGGTGACCTTATAATTGTAAAATTATTATATCCATCAGGAAATAAGTAGGCATTGTTGTTAGATAAATTAGTCTGAAGGCACGATCCTTTCCATTCTTCAAGGTATTTTACAGGTTTTTTAAAATTACAGTATGCTGTAAATCCACTTTGTAGTAATTCTGAAAAAAAATAGTTTTTGATTAATTTTTTTGATGTTTAAAATATTATATGAGCATCTAAGCATTTTGAAATGTCACATTTATTTACTAATTCCGACGGGCTCCTGCAATCTGGTGGACACTATTGACTATACCCTAGGGTGGCTCAAACCATTAAAGTTCCTTATATTTGTGGGCTCACTCCCCAAAAAGCTTCCATTTGGTGAAAAAACAACTGTACATTTTTAAAAAATTTGTTTGATAAAAAAAATGTCTAGCTTGGCCTAAATATCATAGAAAGTGGTCAGAAAAGGGAATAAAATGAAAAAGTATAGAAAAGTTTAAAAACCTCCCCCAGAAATTAAAATCACTCCTTTTTTGAACAAAAAATGAATTTTCGAACTTTCTGCAGTTTCTATTC
>CAKNWU010079248.1:0-11061 GCA_932072015.1 Andricus quercustozae
TAAAAAGGAAAAAATTATTAACGCAGTTTATGGATAGCATATAACTGGAAAAATTGTTTGTGTGACAAGAGACTGGTTTGGCACCACCAGTCCTTCAAAAAAAGTATCCTGGCGGCGCGACAGGGCGACAGGCCCCGCACGCCTCGACTACACTACTGGTTATTAATTAGATAAAATTTCGAAATGGGCAAAAAGAAACATAAATTATTTGAAAATAGGATCTATTCAAATTGGGTTCCTTTGCATTTGCAAATAGAGTCTTCTTTAGAACTAATTCATCGTTTTGGGATTCTTTTCAGCAAAACGTGTTCCTTTTGGTGCCAGCTCCTTTGGAACCCAAAATTAGTTCTAATGAAAACCTCAGTTTTTACTGTGTGTCTGAAAACACAAAATATTGGAACTCTCTGAGTTTGGAATATTTGTAGAAAAAAATTGGAATGACCTTATAGGGATTAACAAAGGATAAAAGAAAAGAAGTTTTGATAAAAATAATACATTGGCATTTAAATCTTTTAATTTAATTTTTATCCGACTACAGATTACTAAGAATATTATATTTGAGTTCATCTTTTTTCCATTGAATTAATTATACACATATCCTAGAGAATCTTCATTTGAAACAACTTTAGTAAACCAACGTGGGAAGATTGGATACTTTCTGCCTACATGACATTCCGTAATTTCAAATGGGGTCATGTCGTCCACTTCACCGCTAATCATGTTTATTTTTATTCTCGAATGACTTTTATTTGTCCTATGTATTCCACGAAGAATCCCAGTATACTCCAGTATTGCAAAAACGTCACCACTGGATGTTGATAATACAATATGTTGTCGCGTTGGCACGGACACAAATTTACCATGTTTTAACAGCAATTTAATTCGGCTAACAGCAGGGAAAACGTATCTTCGAAACTCGAATTGCCGGTGTGGATTTTTCTGGGGAATAAGCCGAATGTATCCAAGTTTTGCAATTGTATATCCAAGTACTGCATCAGAAGGAGGCCTGCCCAGAGGAGAAATGGACCTGGCGTCAAGAGGAAGCTCCTGAGGAGAAGTCCGGTCAACTGAATGAAATCTGGCAGACGAAGAATAACCAGGATCACGTTCGCCATCGGGATTCCATACGAACTGCAGCGAATCGTAATTTTCAAATTCTTTGAGAAAACTTCTTGGGAAGATTGGGTGATTTCTGCCTACTGGACAATCCCTTATTTCATCTGGGGTCAAGTTATCAATTTCTCCGCTTATCGTGTTCATTTTCACTCTCGGATTATGTTTTTGTGTCCCATATATTCCACGAAGAACTCCGCTACCCACTAATATTGCAAAAATGTCACCATTGGATGTTGATAATACAATATGTTTTTGGGTTGACACGGGAGTATGGTGCCTTCCATCTAGTCTCCAACCAACTGGTATACCAGGTGAAAAAAAATAATTTCGAAATTCGAATCGAAGGTTCTGATTCTTGCGCGAAATGAGCCGAATATATCCAAGTTCTCCAAGTGAATATCCAAGTATTTTAATAGAAAGAGGGCTGCTGGTGGGAGACCTGGACCTGTAACGAAATGGAGGCCCCTCTCTAGAAGTCTGGTCAGGCGTATGTTGTTTGCCAGCAGCAGAAGAAGAAGAAGGACCAGGATTACGTTCGCTATGCTGATTGCGGTCGGTCTGTGAACTGCACTCTGCAAGAGGAAGTAGAAGATTGATTATTTTTCCAGATCATTTATGTCTAATGCCTTTGGCTGAATCCAATGTTTCTTTGCAGAATGCTTCACTGTAAAAACGAGACACGTACTTTAATCCAGGATCCTTTTTCGGATCCGAGAGAGCGAACTAAAATGATTCAGAGGGTGCATTGTTGCATTCTTTTAATTGATCCAAACTTCAAGTTCAAAATTCAAAAATTTAAAAATTTGATTCGTGACACTTTTATTCAGTTAGTAGATTTTCATTATAGTCAGCACGAGGGTTTCTATCAGGCCACTGAACAATAATTTGGGGTCAAAATTGAAAATTTTGAAGATTTTATTTAAATGGTTCTTTCTCATGAAAGTCATAAGGAGAGAGTTTTTCGAGTCTTACACCACAAATTAGGGGTCAAGAGTCGAAAATACTGAAGGGTTTTCGAGCCTCAAAATGCGAATTTGCGGTCCAAATTCAAATACTTGAAAAAGAGACTGACTTTCATGGAGAATTGGGAATGTATCAATTAAGTCGTTCTTTAAAACTTAGGTTGACTACTGTTTACACTTCTTAACCTAAATCTACGATTTGTGTACTATTGTGGTTGAATTATTTTTCATTGAAAATTCTACTTTTATATTTTTGGCTTAGAATTAATCTCTTTTGGTTTAAAATTCTACTGTCAGGGTGAGACTCCGGGCCATTATGGAACCCTTTAATATCGGATCTAGCCTGAAATGCTCCCTTAATTGTATTTGAGAAATTAACAAAGGCGATTTGAAAAAGAAGCAGGAGCAGTTTAGTTGGAGGTATTGCAAACGGGAGATTCTTGAGATTGTTTAAAAGAGGTCGACAGGAAATAAAAATGCTCAGAAGACTGATTCTGTGCATCATTATGCGCAATAAAGAGACACAGAATTTTGGCTGCGCATCCGAGTTCGATGGCAGACACGGCTAATAAGTAAAGTTGTACGGCACTTGCAGCTGCGCAGCAGAGTAACTTGGCATATACGTCTGCGCAGTGCAATCACATGGCACTTACGGATGCGCAGCATAGTTACACGGGACTTATGGCTGCACCATAGCCAAATTTACTGCAAAAATCTTCACGGGTGCCCAAGATATGACAACGAATTTCCAAAGACGTTATAAACAATTTTTTTTTTAAACTCTGATCCAATTAATACATGAATAATTACAATTTATACCGCAGAAATTTTACATCTTCAAAATATTTGTATTCTACGTAACAGTTTTGAGAAACACACAAAGCCGTGTCGAAACATCGGTACTATGTATTAATACTTTTATTTAAGATTTAAATAAAAGTTTTAATTCTACAAGACAGGATGACCAACATGATTCTTCGATTTCTCTATATAGATAAATTTGCAAAGTTACCGAAAGTCAGAATTACCCTCCGTCAGTAATGAAGAT
Source organism: Andricus quercustozae (assembly GCA_932072015.1). Lineage (NCBI taxonomy): Eukaryota > Metazoa > Arthropoda > Insecta > Hymenoptera > Cynipidae > Andricus > Andricus quercustozae. The sequence continues at coordinate 3,127 of CAKNWU010079248.1, forward strand.
CGCTGACATGGATCGAAGCTCAGCCGATCTATGATTCATCTACCTTATCAATCGAATTAAACTAGAACTAATTATTTTTCAATTAAATAGTTGCATTTTGGACCAAAAAATATTAATTTTCGACCAAAAAGGATGTACGTTCAAACTAAAAATTCGAATTTTTAACAAAAGAGATGAACCTTCTTTTTGTAACTTTTAAAAATTAAGTGATTGCGGTGCACAATTCATAGTAACTTTTACAGAAATTGAAGTTACTTCTTTAAGTAAGTGCAACAACTAATTTTTTTTGCTGTGTAACGTATCTATAAGGAGTATCTTTAAAAAAGAAAGTTACTCACCCCCCACAGCTTGTTGTCTTGATTGGCACGAAGAAGACTGCCACCTCTTTTTAGGAGGAAGTATAAGAGGTGAGTCGCCCTGCGAACTTAATTCTGTAAGAACAAAAAGAAATGGATACATTTTTATTTTAAATACTAAAACTGAGTAAAACTTGCTACAGAATTTGCATTTTCTTTCATTCGGCCTATGTATTGTGCCGTGGCCGATTTTTCAATGAACAAAAGTCAACCGCGAACACAAAATAGATGGATCTCTAGCACTTCAGTGACCGCACGATGCTGCCCAGCTCGATTCGTCGATATTTGCATAACTTGATTTAGGATGATTTGTTTTTATTTCTATTTTCGTTATATGTACCGTCTCCTCAGAATCAACATCACTGATGGACAACAAGAGACATTCATAAATGGTAGCTGTATGGCTGATGCACATATTACATGATATACCATACCGATACGAGAGCAAGATCCTTTCTTGAGATATTGGTGCGTCTACTCAAACTGTTAAAGACGAGCATTAAAACATTGTATTTGAACATAAATCCTACAGCTATGTTAGCGTTTACAAAATATGTCCTCCAATCATGTTCAAACCTCCCTCACGCGTCCTCCTTATTTGCTTATTTCCTTTGAAGCTCTGGGTGTTTTTGGCACCACAGAGTATGCACACGCGCCATAAAGCCTCGGTGAACAGGGACAATGCTGGAATCGTAGCGGTCTAGCATGTCATCCTTGAGTTAAAGCTACTCGACAAGTGGAAGGTGTAGTCCAATCAATTTCTTCTACAACTCATAGCTATACTATTCAGCCCACGATTTCAGTAGATGGGAAGCTTTTATCTCCGCTCTTTCTTGTATTAAAAGAAAGTAATAAAAGTATTTTTTTATTCACCGGAAAATTCTTAATGTACAAAGCAAAGCAAAAAATGGTTCCAACCATATTATGTGTAAAAATGTTTTTCTAACTCAATCTAAAAAATAAATTCCTTATATAAATGTATATTTGAACCATACCAATATTTTAGTACGTTTTTAAATAATGGTATAGCGGCTCGAAGCTGAACTTTAACAAAAAATAAGAGTTCGAAATCGACACACCATTTTCCAAGTTGGTGGAAGAATGTTTTCTTGCCGAACGTAAAACCGAAGAGTGTGTTACTTATTATTATATATATTTATATTATATTATATATTATATTATATATTCTTGGACTGCACACTGTCCAGAAGTTGTACAGCCAGCAACACCTAATGGAAAGGTTATTATTCTCATGATTAAACCAGAAGTCACGACCGGAAAAGTTTATCCCCTTGACGTCTCCGCATTTCTTATTTGGAAGAATCACGTGCTATGAAGCTGCACATACCAAATAATATTATGAAGTGACAGTTTTTAGTAAATAATCAATTATGATCACCAAGTTATCACAACCTTTGTAAATACTTCTGGTTTGAAAGTGGCTACGCCAGAGAAAAACCAGGAAAATTTGAGAATCCAGTAGATTTTTCTTTGAAATTTAGACATTATTAAAAGTTCTTGGTGAAAAAAATCCTTGTGTTTCAAACATTTATTCGAAGAGCATCATTACTGTACCATATGCAATGAATAATAAAGTATGACAATGCTTGCTATTATCATAAATATATTCGTTATAATCACGTTCACATTGTTCCAACAGTTAAAAATGTAAATAAAATTTAAAATATACATACACTCACATTACATTTGAAATTAATGCTTCCAAATGTATGTTCTACTTCTGACAATGTAAAAACTATGTAATGGAAGTTACTTAAGTTTATGGAAACATGCAAAAAGTGAACTGCACTTATTGTGATTTTTTTTAATCAAAAATAATTTTGGGGTACTCCTCCCTAAAAAGTTTTCGAATAAGTTGAGAAAGTCACATTTTTAAATCTCATTGCAAGAAAATTTTTCCAGTTGGTTTCCTCGTATAAGAGGCCGCTGCTATATCAGAAACAATTAAATGCGCATTTAAAACATTAATTTTCGGAGCGCTTTTCACCCCAAAAATCCGATTTGGGCAGATAAGAAAAAAAACGGGTCGCTTAATTTCTCGAGTAATACATTTGTCAAAATGAACAAAATCGGAAGCGGACACCTATTCAGGTTTCCTTGTTAGTTACCCCCTGAAATGGTTGCAACCCCAGTTAGTTAATTCAACAATTATTTCCTAAATATTATTTCTTTTGAAAATTATTATTTCCCTTACTGCGTGAACCCCTGAATAGAAATTTTAATGAACGCTATAGTAAATAATGTAATTTTTACATCAAATTCAAAATCGAAATCTAGAAAACAACTTGATACGAAATTTAATGAAATTTTAACAAAAATTTGTAAGCATCAAAAGCGGTAAAATATCCTCAGCGTTCAGTTTTGTAATTTTGACTTCAGAGTTATAATCACAAACTACAAAAAAAAACCTCAATACCTCTTTTAACAATAATTTTGCATAAAACTGTTATCTCGCATTTTTGGTATTTTCCGGGTCCAGTACAGAAGCTAGAAGAATAAATATTGTAACATAAGTTACATATATACAAATCTTTTCTATGTAGCAAAAATTTTCATAAGAAACCGTTTAATTTCTCTATAACCGAAAGCTTTTTATATTTAACAACTGAATAATTATATTTCCAAAAACTTGCAGAAGCCTCAGAAAGTGGACATAAGTTTAAACATTATAAGTATGGTCACCCTGATTAAACTTACCAACAAAATCCAGATGAACCGAAACTGTAAGAATTAGAATGTAGCTGGCGATCTTCATTTTTTCTCCGGTATTAGACAGCTTTTTTTGAATGACGACTGAGAGTGATGTGGAAATTTTTGCCACGGAAGCAGAAACTGCCACTTGTAGAAATTTCTGTTTTTAATAGGTAAACATCAAGATATAAAAAAATCACGCAATAGTCAAGAACTGAATAACTGGATAAATGTCAGTAAACATTTCGTTATTATTATCACGGAATATTTGGTGAAAGTTTCATAACTGCGTGTACTTTTATTGGTATAACATAAAATTAACAAGTTAAACGCTTTGTTTAAAAAAAGAGTCAGTTTTTACGCACAAGAATGCAAAAACACGAAACTTTGACAATAAATTTAGATGGACTAAGATTACCTGAAATTACTTTGGATTACCAAAGAAATTATACTTTTGAAAATTAATTGCAGAACAAAAATAAATTGTATCGACCCTAATCCCAATTAAAAAATCTTCTTTACAACAAAGAAATGAGATTTCAATTAAAATGACGAATCTTATACTGGAATAGTTAAATTTTTAGTTACAAAAATTAATTTTCAACTCCAAAAAAGGCAAAAGAATTTGCAACAAACATTTAAGATTTTCATCGCGCGCGGCTGTCTTCGCTCGCAAGTTTGAGCGCTCGTGAAATTATGGCAGAAAGCTGATATCTCTGGGATGTGCAGTATTCTTGCCTGCTTCAATAGCCAATGGGAAGTTGGCGGGAACTTTTAAATGCGGAAATACTTATTATATTATTTTTCATAAGAATTAAAATTAAAAAGTAATTTTTCGCGAAGAAAATTGAGGTGCAGGTTCCTGTACAGAAACGTTTATAGGATCCCTCACAGAAAGATACCAAAGGAACCTTTGGAAAGATCCTGTACAGAAACACGTATAGGGTCCTTTGCAGAAAGCCATTCCGAAAACTCATGTCGCTTAGAGCTATAAAGTTGCCTTCCTTTTATTCCTTTAAAGATCCAACTCACCATTGAGAGAGTCAAGCAACTAGCGAGCCCTCGCGGATTAGTTCCTACGCAGGTTCATGAATGGGATCCTGAACATGTTCCTGTACAGGATCATGTACAGTTTCCTTCGCCAAATTCCTGCACAGGAACCGTCATGATTACCTGTACAGGTTCGTGTACAGTTTCCTGTACAGGAACAGGTGCAGGATCCTCCGAGGTTCCTGTACAGGATTTTTCAGCTGCGATGAACTCGGTAAACTTACGAACAGATGCAGAGAACTTGAGTTCAACTTGCGTTTAAATTCCTTCTCTTACCAACGGACTTGACGCATGCGCTTTCAATTATTTCTAACATTAGTTCATACACTCTGAATGTTTTTGGAGCAACACAAAAATGCAGCTCTATACTAATTTTTACGCTCATCGTTAGTTTAAAAAATAGTCACACCATTTTTTTAACAATTTATAACAGTAAAATCAAAAACAATTGTGAAAATACTAAACTCAAAACCATAAAATACTGTTTATTGAAAATAACTCCAAATACGTATAGTGGACCTCTCTGAATTTGGAATATTCGAAGAAAAAATTTTAATGACTTCATGGTGATTAACAAAGGATAAAAAGAAAGAAGTCTTGAAAATCATAATACATTGGCATTTAAACCTTGTAATTTAATTTTGATATGACTACAGATTAACAAGAATATTATATTTTAGTTCATCTTTTTTCCATTGAATTAATGATACACATATCCTAGAGAATCTTCATTTGAAACAACTTTCGTAAACCAACGTGGGAAGATTGGATACTTTCTGCCTACATGACATTCCGTAATTTCAAATGGAGTCATATTGTCCACTTCTTGGCTAATCATGTTTATTTTTATTCTCGAATGACGTTTATTTACCCTATACATTCCACGGAGAATCCCACTATACTCCAGTATTGCAAAAACGTCACCTGTGGATGTTGATAGTACAATATGTTCTCGGTTTGGCACGGCCACATATTTACTATGCTTCAACATCAATTGAATTCGCTTATCGAAAGGGAAAACGTATCTTCGAAACTCGAATTGCCGGTGTGGATTTGTCTGGGGAATGAGCCGAATATATCCAAGCTGTGCAAGTGTAGATCCAAGTACATCATCAGTAGGAAGCCTGCCAGGAGGAGAGTTTGACCTGGCACGAATAGGAGGCTCGTCAGGAGCGGAACACCGTTCAGGTGAATGTTGTCTGACAGAACAAGAAGAACCAGGATTACGTTCGCGACGAGAATTCCATTCGAACTGCAGCGAATCGTAATTTTCGAAAGCTATGAGAAAACTGCTTGGAAAGACTGGGTGATTTCTGCCTAATGGGCAATCCCTTATTTCATCTGGAGTCAAGTTATCAATTTCGCCATTTATCATGTTCATTTTCACTCTCGGATTATGTTGTTGTGTCCTATATATTCCGCGAAGAACCCCGCTACCCACTAATATTCCAAAAATTTCACCATTGGATGTCGATAATACAATACGTTTTTGGGTTGACACGGGAGTATGGTGCCTTCCATCTGGTCTCCAACCAATTGGCATACCAGCTGAAAAAAAATAACTTCGAAATTCGAATCGAAGGTTCTGATTCGTGCGCGAAATGAGCCGAATATGTCCAAGTTCTCCAAGTGAATATCCAAGTATTTTAATAGACGCAGGGCTTCTAGTGGGAGACCTTGACCTTTCACGAAATGGAGGCTCCTCTCTAGAAGTCTGGTCAGGCGTATGCTGTTTGCCAGCAGCAGAAGAAGTTGAAGGACCAGGATTACGTTTGCTATGCTGATTGCGGTCGGACTGTGAACTGCATTCTGCAAGAGAAAATAGAAGATTTATTTTTTTTTCAGATCACTTATGTGTAATGCAAAAAGTTGACTAAAATGTTGAAGATTTTATTAAAATGGTTCTTTCTCATGAAAGTCATAACGGGGGAGTTTTTCGTGCCTTATACTCCAAATTAGGGGTCAACATTAGAAAATTCTGAAATTTGATTAAAAATTTCAAAACTGGTCTATAGCTGTAGATTTCCATGAATGTCAAAAAGGAAGGGTGTTTCGTGTTTCAAAATACGAATTCAGGGTTCAAATTCAAAAATTCGAAAAAGAGACTCACATTCCGAAAATTAGTTGATTTCTATGAAGGACGAGTACGAGAGGCTTTATCGAGTCACAGAACACTTTTTTTGAATTTTTGAATTTTTAACAAAAATTCGTATTTTGAGAACTCGAAAATCCCCGCCTTTTTGCTTTTGATGAAAATCTTCCAATTTAATAACATCTTCCAAATTTTGTAATTTTATAATTATTACCTTAAATTCGTGTTCTGTTACTTGAACTATTCCCAACATTATAGGACTAATGTATCACAAGAAATATTTTTTAAAAAGACACCTTTTTGCTAGCAAGTTAATTCTTTTGATTAAAATAGTCTACTATTATATTTTTGGTTCTAAATTAATATCTTTTTGGTACACAATATTCTACTCTTTGGTTAACAAAATATTATTACAAAAATTAAAACAAGACATGATTTTCAACTTATCTTAATAGCATTTTTCGATCGAACCAGCTTTTAACAGTTCAGCAAATTTGAGCGCAGCTTTTAGTAGATGTTAAATATTTTTTCTTTAAATATACATTTCATATAATAATTCAAGTAAATATTTCTCCAAATCTAAACAAATTCAAAGAATTCAAGAAATTTGACGAATTCAATTAATTCGAAGAATTCAAATAATTATAGGAATTCAGAAAATTCAGCAAAATCTCGAATTTTATAGAATTTAATGGATTTAAGAAATTAATTAAATTCCTGGAAGTTATGTTATTCAGAGACTGTATGGAATTCAGGAAATTGAGATATCAAGGATTTCACAGAATTTAAGAAATTTAGAGAATTCAGGTAATTTTAGGATTTCATAAAATTGAAAGAATTAAATTAATTCATGGAGTAGTCGTTTTACGCGCAAACTCGAAAAAAGATTTTGTTTAACATTGCTGTATCAAATCGAGCTGGATTTGAATAGTGAAATATTCTTTTTTTTTTATCGGAAAGTACTGTTTGTATCTGAAACTACTGTTTACACTTGTTAACCTGAATCTACGATTTGTGTTGAAAATTATTATTCATCGAAACTAGTCATGTTGAGGTTACATCGGTTTCTAATCTTGACATTTTAGAATTTGTTTTATCAGATTTAGTTAGCAATTTGTTTGTTGCGATAACTGTTTCAATACCGAATTAAGTCATCAATCGAATCAAAGTTTGTACAGTGTTGACAATTAGGGGGAGAAGGAGGAAATTATTGATGAGTTTATGTTTTCAGTGCGAGGCACGCATATCTATGACGTCATAATTTTTGACGCCATAGACTGTAAAAACAAATATTATTTCAGGGCAATTGGTACTAAAATAAGGCCACTGGTAAAATCCCAGAATAGTTTGTTTTACATTGAAAATAACAGAGTGAGGTTATCCTATTCAAAAATAGGACACGGAAAAAATGATACCGTGAAAAAAGAAATCGCTTGTTTTTGTAATGTAAATCTACAAATGGCTATTATATGACTATAAGCTGGAAAGGGGGTCTTTATGTTCTCTCCAAATTCCTGAGAAATAGTTGTATTCATGCATTTATTATGTAAAATATAATCAAAATTATAGATATTTTATTTTATCATATTCGCCGATAGAATGAAGGATGATCGCCAAAGTGAAAACAAAAGTATACAGCATCCTCATTTTGGCAAAGCAGAGAAAAAACTGATTAGTTCTTCAGTGAATAATTTGGTTAGCAAATGAATCTGAGGAATATTCCAT
>CAKNWU010079255.1:0-11419 GCA_932072015.1 Andricus quercustozae
CACCACGTAGATATGACTTTGTCACAAAAATGGTCTTTTTCAGAATTATACTATGTTAATAGAGTCTCTGATTTTTGGGCTCTTAAAAAAATATCGACACCGACTTTCTCGCTCCAACCCTTACAGTTTTAAAGCAACCCCTCTACACCACGCAGATATTATTTTCTCAAAAATAATCTTTTTCAGAATTTTACAGTGTAAATAGTGTCTGTGATTTTTGGGCTCCTCAAAAATATCGAAAACAATTAGTTTCTGAAGTTTGGCGCTCGATTTGATTTTTTAGATATAGGGGTAGTTTTTGCAACAAGAATTCCAGCATTCAGGAGCCCAAGGAACGTCCAAGACGACTTTCTAGTTTGCATTTTCCAGGTTTGAGTTTTTACTAAGGGGTTGGTTTTTTGTACATAGGTGTGGTTTTGGAAAAATTTGATTGGTGCATTCGATAGCTCACAATAAGCCCGAAATTCGTATGCACTTTGTTTTTGGCAGATTTTATTTTTTGCAAGGGAGTGTTTTTTTACCTTGGGGGCGGTTTTTTGATATTTTTTGTGTGCATTCAAGAGCCCAAAATAAGCCCAAAAATCGGGTGTACTTCGTTTTTTCCGAGTTTGAGTTTGTACATAGGGGGTAGTTTTATTTTCAGTAGGGGTGGTTTTTGGAAATTGGTTGTTAGCGCGTTCAAGAGCCCAAAAAAGCCCAAAATTCTGTGGTGTTTGATTTTTAATTTTCCTTAATTTTTATATAGTGGAGGTGCTGGCTTGATTCAAGTCAGCACCTCCACTCCAAATTTCAATTTTCAAAAAAAGTATTGGAGCCCAAAAATCGGCAATACAGCCCAAAAAAAGCCCAAAGTTCTGATACAAAGAAATTTGGAAAGTTCGATTGTGGAGGTGCTAGCTTGATGGACCTCCCCTCCTAGTGGGTTCCGGGTAGTTAATAACAAAAACTAGCTAAGAGCTACATGAACGCTTGAGATACTTGTGCAATTATTAAGGAAATGAATGAATTTCCGAACATCTTAAATAATAACTCAAAACCAACCTTTATGACATTTAACAGAATGGGCCTTTTTTTTACCTATTTATTAATTTTTGCAGCTCGGTTAAAATTTTTTGATTTTGATGAAACTTCACAAATTCATTTTTAACGTAAAGAGAAAAAGAGTGGTACCCTAGGCCCTTTTATTTTCGAAAATTTGTATTTTAAGCTACACCCTAATGTTTACAAGTCTAGGGTTAAAAACATGGTGGTTGCCAATAAGCTGATACCAAGATTTGAGAAGGAGGAATATGAAGTATCAAAAAACGGAAATTAATTGACATTGTACAGATATACAAAAATTTTCAAACTGCATGTGTCCATTGTTAAAAAGGTACAAGAGCCGAAAGTTACCGAAGTCACAAATACCCTCATTTTCCAGCAGGGCATGAATCACAACCAGCCTCACAGTCCGAAGATGATCAACCAAAATTAGCAGCAGACAGTGGAAGTGTTTTAAGGGTGGAGTCAGCCCCTGTGGAGATAGAACCACTGAAACTGATAAAATTAGAGTAATTGTAGAGACCGGCAACCAACGATAGCGGGGGTTGATCGAAAAGGGGGGATCGATCGATTAAGGTGTTTCCTAGAGCGTGATTTTTAGTCCATGTATTACAAATGACAACTTTTCTCCCGCAAGGATGAATTGTTTAAATGCAATATTTTAACCACATGATCTAAAAGGCAAAATACAAGCCCGATTAGTGCCCTTTTTTCGAAAAATGGTCTTTTTTCAAATTAATTGAAAACATGCTACATTTTATGCCCCTGGGGACGAACAACCCGCCACAGGGAGTGTACCTACGATGAACCGAAAAAGGCACTCCCCATTTCAAAAAGGGCACAACGGAAGGTCTAGCATGATATTTTTCGACGATACTGGAACCCAGGGGGTATACTGACAGCCTGTCGTGCCTCATCCGACCTTCCTTTTTTTGCGATTATAGCCGATTAAGAGAAATTAAAAATGATTAAAATATTAAGAAATTTAATAATAATGAAGATTACCTTCATTATTGACAATATTGACCGATTTTCCTAATCTTTCTTTTCATTTTTTGTAAATTAAATCAGGAAATTGATTTAGCTAATGAAAACTTAATTAACCCATGTTTTGCGTAATATTAGACATTGTAACAGGCCTCCATCGCGTAATAATGAAAGATGATACATTAAAGGTGAAGGTGATTTTGTAATGTAGTACGATTACTTCATTAATCTGTGTATTCATTACACAGCCCCACAAACAAGTGGGGGTTTAGACGGACAAGAGTATTCACATCATATGGATTTTGGTTCGCTGAATCCGAATCCAAGTTCAGAATTCCGCTATCACCCTCAGTTTTTTTTCTTACCTCAAAAAACATTCTTTTGTTGGCTATTTTCGCATTGAAAAAATATGTTAAAAAACTGTGTTTTTTTTCAATTTCGACCACAAATTCAGATTCAATGGCGAAAAATACATAGAAATGGTCTTTTTTGGTCTTCTGGGCCCAATACTTTGCAGTAGGGGAGGGGCTGCACAGAGAGCAATACCGTAAAACCTGGTCGAACAAAATTTGATGTTTCGCCAGACCAAGGTAGTCACATCCTATGGATTTCGTGTAGCTGAATCCGAATCCACACTCAGAATTTCAAAAATAGTTTTTTTTCACTTCCTAACCTCAAAAAACTTGTTTTCGTGTTGATTTTTACGGTGATAGAAAACATGTACTAGAAATTGTCTATTTCCACAACGCCGACAATCAGCACCGAGACCCGAAGGAGAGGGAGGAGCTCAGAGGAAACCCCACCAGGGTTGGGGGGGAGGGGGCTAAGCCTATGAAGAGGCACAAGATAACCCTCTGATGGTGGTGGTGGTGGTGGACACGAGCTACACAGTCTCACTGCTCACTGCGGAGCAGTTTGAGCTCTTCAGGGAGGCCACCTAGAGGGTGCTCGAAAGAGTGACCCCTAGATCAATGGCCAAAATTCGAGACTTTCTGCTATAGGGTAGGCGCAGACCTAAGGCGCAAACCGCAGGCCAGAAATAGGAGGAGCCTGTCGGGACACAAGAAGACCGGGAGCAGACCTTAAATGACTGCTGCTGGAGTAACCATTACCCAAATTAACTTGCATCACATCAAAGTCGCCTCTGCGGTTCTACAGTTTTTGTTAAAGGGACCCCAAGGCGTTAAGAATATTTAAATCAGTAGTGATAAGGTATTCCAATAGATCATTACCACTTGAGTTGATGTCCGTGCTGCCCCACAGAGTATGGTGGAAATTAGCATCGCAGTAATCCACCAGTGCACGTACCTCCATTGGTGGGTTGGTATCGCTGGCATATGGAAAGTAGGCCAATCCCATGACTGGCTTTAATATTCCTTGTAGAACTGTGGGTATCACCATCAGATCTCTCAAACATGGCTTTGACAGCGGGACAACGTTGACTCCCTTCGCCAGCATTCAGGCCCTTGGTTTGACCGCCTTGGGGTCCCTGTAACAAAAACCAGTCCCCTCCCCTAATACCCTTATGGTATGTCGAACTAACCAGGGCTCCTGGATTAGTGAGATATCTGTGTGCCTCGAAGCCATGCCCCCTGTAGAACCGCAGAGGCACGTTTGCTGCGATGCAGGTTAATTTCGGTAATGGTTCAACCAGGAGCAGTCTTTTCAGGCCTGCTCCCGATCTTCCTGTGTCCCGACAGGCTCCTTCTATCCCTGGCCGGCAACCCCAAAGTTGACCTCTCGAGGGTGGTAGAAGGGCCTGTTTTTGACGACCGGAAGAGCCCTCGTCTGGGCTAGAAGTTGCTTGGTACCTTCCGCTGTGTCTTTTTTCTGAGGCCAAACGTGCCTGACGATTCGCTAGGACGCTGTTCTTAGTGAAAGGTTGAATCCCTCACCATCTTTTGGAGCAAATAAACCCCACATACATTTAGGTCTGCGCCTTCCTAGGGCCTTCTCTTGGTCACTGTATTACGTAGCCAAGCTTCCCGGTAAGAAGGCTTGAATAGAATAGAATTAAAAATTTAAGATTTCAGCATGAAAGTAGAGATAATCCTGTTATTTTTAATACCTGATTTTCGTCTCAGATTTCAATGTTCAAGAACTTAATAAGTGGCTCAGAAATGTAATTCCCGTCTATTCACATAGTGTTAATGACTCTCTTTCCTATTCCGAAAAGAAGGTTAGATATGAAGTGTGTTCAATTCAGTTTAATTCATTCTCGAAATGTGTCCATTGAATTTTCCTCAATTTCAAATGGTATAACTTAATTGAATAAAGTAGGATTTGTGATACCGAGATACCAAAAAGAATGTATGTATTCTGAAAACATCAGGTAACTTTAATAATTAATTAAATAATTATTTGATTAATTTCTTTTAATTAATTAATTAATTTTTGAATGTTGCCTTGTGCTTTTACTGCTTTTGGTATTAGATAGGTAGTAAATTATATTTTTTAAACTGTATTGGAACCTATAGCAGTTGCTTCTTTCTAATTACTGCTTCTGCTTTAAGAGAACGAAGGGAAAATCAGGTATTAACATGAATTGAAATTTTCAATCCTATTCTATTCAAGCCTTCTTACCGGGTTTAGCTGCTCGGTTGGCTGCGACAAATACGACGACCCCTCCCGACAGAAGCAATTTTCGAATTTTGGCCATTCCCTTATGAAAATATATGACAGGAAAAAAATGTCAGGCCTATTTTGAACTTTCCTGTAAAGCATAAACAATCATTAGCAAAAGAAAACCATTATGGAAATTTTCATGATGAAACACCTTTGTGTAGCCTGTGTCCAATTCCGAATTCTCCTCCAACACATCAATTGTGGAATGTCTTCGATTTGCCATTTTAAAGCCTTCTTATCCTTACAAAGCGCTTAACTTGAGTACCACGGCAACAATTTCGGACTATTTTCAACTTTCTTAATTCCCTTAACAAGTTCACTGCGTACTTGCAATTCCATGATCCAACAAAGTATGGTCTCGCCACGGGCGTCTAAAAAAACTGAACCAATCAAAAGTTCCGTAGGTAGTGCGTGGCAAGATCATTCTTTGTTGGATTATGGAATTGGTAGCACGCACTGAACTTGTCAAGGGAATGAAGAAAGTTGAAAATAGTCCGAAATTGTTGCGGTGGTACTTAAGTTTGGCGCTTTATAAGGATGAGAAGGCTTTAAAATGGCAAATCGAACACATTTCACAATTGATGTGTTGGAAGAGATGTCGGAATTGGACACAGGCTACACAAAGGTGTTTCATCATGAAAATTCCCATAATGGTTTTCTTTTGCTAATGATTGTTAATGATTTACAGGAAAGTTCAAATACGTCACTAATAAATCTGCAAGTCGTCGAGACTTTATAATGTTTAGACGATATTATTATAAATGATGGCCAAGTTTATGGCCAGTCATTTTCGGCTGCCGTTCTTCCTGTAGTTTTCTTGTGGTCGCAAAAAAACGACAAGTAAAAAATGACAGTAAAAAATGACAGACCTGACATTTTTTTCCTGTCATATATTTTCATAAGGGTTGATCTGGGGACACTCTTTCAAGCAACCTCTAGGTGGCCTCCCTGAATAGCTCAAACTGCTCCACAGTGAGCAGTGAGTCTGGGTAGAACGTGTCCACCACCACCACCTGCAGGGTGTTAGCTTGTGCCTCTCCATAAACTTAGCCCCACCCCCGGTGTGGTTTCCTCTGAACCCATCCCTCTCTTCTGGGCGTCGGTGCTGGTTGTCTGCGTTGTGGGAATGGACCATTTCTATGTACTTGAAACTTCTAAATGTTTATTCTCTGTCAGAATTTCCGAAAAAGCTTGTATTGTTCGATAACATGTTTTCTATCACCGAAAAAATCAACACGCAAACAAGTTTTTTTAGGTTAGGAAGTGAACAAAAGCTAATTTTGGAATTCTGAGTTCGGATTCGGATGCAGCGACACGAAATCTATAGGATGTGACTACTCTGGTTTGGCGAAACATCAAAATTTTTTCGGCAAGGTTTTACGGTATTGTTCTCTGTGCAGCCCCTCCCCCGCCGCAAAGTATTGAGATCAGGGGACCAAAAAATACTATTTTTATGCCTTTTTCGCCGCTGAATCCGGATTTGTGGTCAACGTTTTTTGAAGTTAGAAAAAAAATGCGGGCGATGGTGTAATTCTCCCCTTAGATTTGGATTCAGCGACCCAAAATCCACAGGATGTGACTACTCTTATCGTCAGACAAACTACTTGTTTTGTGGGGCTGTGTTATCGACGGGAGATTTAGTTTGCTCTTTATAATATTTCATATTATATATATAATTTATATTTGAAATATTTGTGAAATCTTTGGAAATCTTTGCGAAATATTTGAAATATTTTTGAAATAATTGATAATATTTTTGAAATATCTGATAATATTTGCGAAATATTTAATAATATTTTTGAAATTATTGAAATGTTTATTAAATAATTGAAATCTTTGTGAAATGTTTTAAATCTAGTTACAATCCTTAGGAAATCATTGAATTATTTGCGCAATCTTTTTAAAATCTATCTGAAACCTTTGCGAAATCTTTGAAATCTTTGTGAAATCTTAGGGAAATCATTGAAATCTTCGTAAACTTTTTCTGTAATCTTTGGAAATCTTTTCAAAATATTTGAAATATTCTTTAAATATTTTATAATACAGTCAAACTCTGATTTAACGTTCCCGAATTTACCGTTTCTGAGAATTCACGCCGCGCCGCGGGTAGGCTTGTCAGGAGCTGCGCGGGGTGTGCGGGGTTCGCTAAATCAGGTTCAGTTGGGGTTGGTCAGGTCCAAGGACAGCCCCAAAATCGACGTTAATTCAGAGTTCGACTGTATTTGTGAAAGTATTCAAATCTTTGTGAAATCATTGAACTCTTGGTGAAACCATTTAAATCTCTACGAAATGTTTGTTTAATTTGTGAAATCTTTAGAAAATCATTAAAGTCTTTGTGAAATTTTACAAACCTATTCGAAATCTGTGCTAAATATTTGTAATCATTGCGAAATATTTGAAATATTTGGGAAATTATTGAATTCTTTGTGCAATCTTTGAAATATTTCGGAAATCTTTGTGAAATAATTGAAGTATTTGTAAAATATTTTAAATCTATCCGGATTCTATGTAAAATCTTTGGAAAATCGTTGAAATCTTCTTAATCTTTCTGAAATCTTTGCGAAATATTTGAAATCTTTTTGAGATATTTAATAATATGTGTACAATTTTTGGGAAATCATTTAAATCTTCGGAAAATCTTGAGCAATATGAATGTTATTGCTTTATTTATTATTTATTATTATTTATTGATTACTATTTATTGTTTACTTAATTATTATTTATGTAAAATGTTTACATATTATAATATTATTATACTATGTACACATATGTGTCATTTAATATTATAATTATATGCCCTTGCCCCCATCTAGAAGAAGTAGGCTCCTCCGCTTTAGGGAATAATATTTTTATTTTTCGAATGGAAAAGAGTGAAATTGAACAATACACGGTGTTTATATACGGAAAAAAAGTTTTCCTGATAGGTAGCTAAAAAATCTGCTGGGATCTCTTCGTAATGACCCTAAATGCTAGAAAATCACTCTCCCAAAATCTGATCTGATCCTTTTTTCAAAGATATCTTAGAAATAAAATTTGTATTCAAATTATTTAAAAACTGATATATATTTCAATAAGTACAGCATAAATTAGGAATGAATTTCGTTTATATAATTGATTAATTGGCAAAAATCAAAGGTTAGCTAAGAACTATCACAGTACTATAAATGAGCCACTTTTCAAGGAAAAAGAAGATTTGTGGATTCTTGATAAATGTACAATTCCAAAACTTCATATAATGCAAGGGTTTGTTAACCATTTGTTTTGGGATGGTCTAGTGCACCTTGTCGTCTAGAGAAAGCTCTTTTGTGGCCTTTAAAACTAAAGTTAGTCTCAAAGAATTATTATCATGGAGAGGCATTTGAAGGCAATGCATGCAGAAAATTGTTAAAAGAAGCTGAAAAAACTCTTTAATCGACAAATTTATGTAGATGTCGGTCCATTTTCCATCACACCCTATGTCACTGCATATAAAATAATGGATAAAATTGTTAATTCATGTTCTTTGATGAAGAGACTTGATCCGATTGCAGATATAGAAAAGCTCATTAAAGAATTGCACAGCGCATTGTTAAGCACAAATACAACCGAAACACTGGAAATACATGTCCTGATGAAGCACTTGACACAATGCCTAGAACTATTGAATACTTAAAGTTTAGGCTTAAGGTCGGAGCAAACTGGAGAAGCGGCACATAGAGTGTTTCAAACATTTTGGGAAAGACGGAAAATCAATCTTATTACAGACTCTTCATATCGGCAAAGACTGAAAACGGCCACCCTTAAGTTGTCATCTCTTCATATTTGAAGTGTGGATTTGAAGAAGTGGATAATTCCTTGAATTCTTTGAATTCCGTGCATTCTGTGAATTCCATGAATTCCGCGAATTCCTTGACTTCCTTGAATTTCGTGAATTCCTTGGATTCCTTGAATTCCTTGACTTTTGTGAATTCTATGAATTCCTTGAATTCCGCAAATTCCTTAAATTCCGCGAATTCGTCGAATTTGATGAATTGCACGAATAGCTTGAATCCTGTGAATACAGTGAATTTATTAAATTCTTTGAATTCCGCGAATTACTCGAATTCCGCAAATTCCTCGAATTTCATGAATTTCTTCAATTCCGTGAATGGGCCGAATTCCCTGAATTCCGTACATTCCGTGAATTCTTAAATTCCGTAAATTCCTTGAATTCCGTGAATTTCTTAAATTCCGTGAATTCCTTGAATCTCTTAAATTCTGTGAATTTCGTGAATTCCTTGAAATCCTTGAAATCGTTGAAATCTGTGAATTCAAAATATTTTCAAATAATAAATTCAACCGGTGAGTAATAATTACTAAACATATCTGCTGTTTGTCGTGTAAGTATGTGTACTAATAGGATGGACCAACTCAAAAAGCAGAGTGGTTCTTTTACACGACGAACACTAGAGTGGTCGTTTTAGACGATTACTCCAAGAGAGGTTTTTCAACATGCAGATATCGTTATATATGTTTCAAGAATTATTTATTCATTAATTAAAGTGGATATCCTTGAATAATTTCGCACTTTCGGCATAAAAGTATGCCTAGAGTCATTCATTCATTTATGAAAGTTAATTTAAAATACTATTAATTCGGCCAATTTTGAAAATAATGTGTTTGATATTAGCGGCTGCAGACGTTTTACTACTGGCACTATTTTGGGACGGAACTTGAATCAGACATTTTTACCCATGTACCTAACTTTAACAATATTATTCTCACAGCGGATTTTAATACTCATTTGAACGCGATTTGCAACCATACTAAATATTTAACAACTATGATACATGCTGCTGGGTTATCTATTGTCCCATGTAATTCCACCCATCACACTAATCATTCCCGTTCTCGAATCGACTTAATGATAGTAGATGATCTTGACAAGCTGAATTCTTATAGCCAGCATCCTATTCCATTCCTATCTAATCACGATCTTATCAATATTATATACAAATATATATGTACCCAATCCATAAACCGCAATCAAAGCCAAATAAGAGATCTTGCATATGTAGATGAGTGTAAGTTTCAGGAGCACTTAATGACCTATAATTGGGAAAAAATACTAAGAATTGAAGACATTAACAGTAAATTGAATCTCTTATGTTCTTACTTAATTTCTTCGCTCGATCAGTTTGCGCCTTTGCATGTTCCACATAAACATAAAAATTCAGCTCCTCGGATGACAGTTGAAATAAAAAATCTCATGAAGGAACGTAATAGTAAGCATAGTCTGGCAAAGAGAAGAAAAAATCCACTGATGCAAGGACAGTTTCGTCAGCTAAGAAACTAAGTTCAAATCAAAATCAGGGATTCGTGTAATCAATATAATTCCAATGCTTTAAAGAACAAGAATCAAAATGAAAATATCTGGCTCTTACTTAGACGCTTATATCTAATTCCACCTCAGACTTAAGCCTCAGTTCGTACTTTCCCATCTAATGATATATTAAAAGCATTCAAAAATCTACCATCCTTTAACTCCTCCAACTCTGGTATACCCCTTACAGCAATTCCGGCAAGCTCGACTTTTCGAGATACGGATTTTTTTTTCTTAAACATAACACAGGACGTTCGCTTCAAGAAACTCTTCGAAAATAAAACTGAAATTTTAGGAACTGATGGTATATCTATAAAGATGATTCGTCTAGCGCTTTCTGTAATTTTCCCCATACTCCTTCACATCTATAACTCTTCCCTTCAGATGGGATTTTTCACTGATCTATGGAAAAAAACGCTGATTCGCCCTATACCTAAGGTTTCTAGTCCCCCTTTTCCTAATGATTTCCGGCCGATTTTGATACTTTTTGCTATGTCGAAGCCCTTAGAATGTATGGTGCATTCGAAACTTACGAGTTACCTGGATGCAAATAGGCTTCTTGATCCGCTACAATCGGGCTTTCGAGCTAAGCAAAGTGCTTTAACAGCCTCCCTGAAAGTTACTTCAGACTTTAAAATCGCTATCGAAAAGAAGGAAATAACAATAGTTGTTTTATTAGTTTTTTTTAAAGCTTTAGATACTGTTTCTCACAAGCTTTTTTTCAAATAAACTTTGTAACTTTAATTTATCCAGTACTGCAATTGCGTGTTCCAAATCCTATCAAAAAAACGTTTTCAACAATTTCTTAATGACAAGGATGAACGGTCCAGTTGGGTGGGGGTCAAGAGTGGAGTCCCCCAGGGCTCCACTCTTGCCCCCCTCCTTTTTGGTCTATACACCTCTGACCTTGGTAGTGATCTTGAGAATTTAAGGTACCACAAATACGCAGACGATTTTAAACTATATGTCTCCAACCCTAAATCTTCCATTAATAGTTTGATTGCGAGGGTTCAGAAGGATATTTATATAGTGGATCAATGGGCACTAAACAATAGGTTAACGCTGAACCCTTCTAAAACCAAAGCAATTATTATTGAACAGTACGCTTCCCCGCTTACTGCCACATTATCGTCCATCCCTCAGCTTAACCTTGATGGCCTTGACATTGCCTTAGTTGATTTGGTGAGGGATTTAGGGTACATCCACAAAGTACCCTTTCCTGGAAAGAGCAAATTCTTGAAATTTCAAGGAATACCTTTAGAGAACTCCAACAGCTTAAAAGGAACAAGGAATCCTTGACAACTTCAACTCGGATTCTACTTGTTGAGAGTCATAGCCTCCCCTTTTTTGATTATGGGGGTATTGCGTACGACGATATCACATATGAACTGAATTCTAAACTCGAGCGAGCACTTAATGCCTGCA
>CAKNWU010079315.1:0-12380 GCA_932072015.1 Andricus quercustozae
AAAGATTCCAAGGAATTTTCGAAAGCTTTAAAATGTTTTAAGTGATTTTTAAAGTTTTAGAAGGTCTTGAAATATTTAATACAAGGAATTTCCAATTGATTTTAGTAATTGATTCCAGAGGATTTTAAATATTTGTGAGTATTTAAAAAAATGTCAAGGCATTTAAAAAAAATAAGTTTGAAGGAATTTAAAATAAGTTTTAAGGATTTGAAAAAGTTTAAATTATTCTAAAAGCTTCCAAGGAGTTTTCAATTGATTTCAGTAATTTAATTGATTTCAGAGGATTTGAAATATTTTTGAGTATTTTTGAAGATTCCAAGGCATTTTCGAAAGCTTTAAAAAGATTCAAATTTCAAGTAATTTAAAAATATTTCAAATAAATATTTAAGGAATTTGAAAAGACTCCATGGCATTTCCAAGAGATTTCAATAATTTAAAGGAATTTCAAAAAATTGTAAAGGATTTGCGAACTTTGAGAGTATTTTAAAAGATGCCAAGATATTTTCGAAAGCTTGAAAAAGTTTCAAGTGATTTTTAAAGAAACGAAGGATTTTTTTTATTTCAATAATTTGAAAGATTTTCAAAGAATTGGAAATATTTTAGGGTGTTTTTAAAAATTACAAGGGATTTTGAAGAGCTTAAAAAAATTCAAGGAATTTCAAAGTATTTTGACGGATTTTAAATATCTTAGGGTATTTTGAAAGATCTTAAGAATTTTTTAATTGACTTCAGTAATTTATTGTCACTTATAGGATTTTAATTATTTTATGGTGTTAAAAGATTCTAAGGCATTTTCAAGAGCTTTAAAATGTTTCAATTTATTTCAAAGGATTTGTAAAAGATAAGAGTATTTCAAAAGATTAGAAGGAATATTTAATTGGTTTCAGAGGTTTTGAAATATTTTAGAGTATTTTAAAATATTTCAAAGCATTTTCAAGAGATTTGAAAAAATGTGCATGGCATATTGCATCAAAGAGTTACCTAAAACGTCGAAAATATAGATCGGGTTTTAAGGGCCTATGCCAGGTATTAGGGTATATTAAACTATTTTAAGGAATTTTCGATTGATTTCGGTAATCTGATAGGACTTGATATGGCGTATAATATTTCAGGGTACTTCAGAAGATTTCAAAGCACTTTCAAGAGATTTAGAAATTTTAAGGCATTCCAAAAGAATTCAAAGTTGTTGAAATATCTTAGGTATTTTTGAAAGATTTCAGTAATTTCAAGTGATTAAATTCTTCCTCCTTTTTCCTTTGTTATTTATCTGTCTCTGATGAGCCGAAAAGGAGGTATTTCGGAAACCTAATTTTTTATTTGTGAATGTATTTCATGCTTTTTGCATAAAATTATTCATAAGAAAGTAGATTTCATTTCGATCTCAAATAAAAAAAAAGAACGATTCTAAATATTTGAGGTCTTTTTAAAAAGGATCTTTGAAAAGATTAAAAAAATGTCTAGGAATTTCCAAGCATTTGACTGATTTTAAGGTATTTGAAAAAATTGCATGGGGTTATTAAAAAGTTTCCTGAAATTTTTGAAAATCTGGCACGATTTTCTAGGGCTGATTATTATATCTCGAAAAATCCCATGTGATCTTATAAGGTTTCCGTGGATTTCAAGGATTTTGAGGAATTTTGAAAGCTCCCAAGGTATTTTGGTAAATTTTCCAGGATTTCAGGTAATATCATCAGATGTCATGTAATTTCGAGGGATATTATAAAATTTCAATAGATTTCCAAGAATTTATTAATAAGAATTCATGGATTTCGTACGATTTCAAAAAGATTTTCAAATATTTCAAGGTATTATTAAAGATATCAAATAATTTGAAAGATTTTAGGATATCTTACAAGATTACAAGGAATTTTCAATTAACTCAAAGAATTTGAAATATTTGAGATATTTTTAAAAACCAGAGGAATTTCTAAGAGCTTCAATAAATTTTGAGGCATTTCAAATGACTGTAAAGTATTTGAAATATTTCAGGTTTTTTTTTTATAAAACTTTCCTAGGTTAGGTTACATTAGGGGTCATTGTATGCGGAATTTAATAAGGTTTCCAGCAGTTTTTTATAAGTTTTTGGCTCCTTTTTTGACCGAGTAATTACGTTCCAAAGTCGGCAGTGATTTTTAAAGGTTCTTGCGCTGGTCGTACCGATAATTTCCGACGATAGTGTAATTCCATTTTCTAACAAGTAGTTTAATTTTCAACCAAATAAGATGATAATTTTCAATTAAAAAACAAACAAAAAACAGTTGAATCCAACCAAATAAGAACATTTTTCAACAAAACGGTAAATTCTACCAAAAGAAATTAATTTTCAAAGCAAAAAGGCGAATTTTCAACAAAACAGGAAGCAATATAATTACTAAAAGCAAATGTCTTTTCCTTTTTCGAATAATAACAATGATTAATTTAGTTATTTATTATTCACATACTTTTAGAATTCGTGAATGAACCTAAAGTTGGAGAAGGCTCGGCCACAGATTGCGAAAAATAAATTTTTAATTTAAAATAAAAATAAAAACATGCTCCCAAGATATTAACTTTTCGAATACGGGTAAACAAAGTTTGAAATGCAAAAATAATAGCTTTATCCTTTTCGCAGATCGGTCGTAGCGGGTCAATGAATTTTTCCTTTTTACAGTGGCTCCTTTTTCATAACCTAATTTTTGACAAGGCACCCAATCAGGATGATTCTTATTCGTAAAGTCAGCTGGACATCCTATATGATACAAACAAATTACAAACGATTGTAATAAATATAAATCACAAATAATAATTTTTCCGCCACAGTGTTGGTAAACATAACCTCGCAAACATAACCTCAAACTCTAAACACATACACATCTTACTTACCGATAATATAAGGTCACTTGTTGACAGATGACTGGGCCCAACACGAGATTTCCTCCGGAACTTTTTATTCTCATCACGTATTCCTATTGGAATCCGATAAAATTGTGTGCCTCGGTGCACAACACTGTTTATTTTAAATTATTAAATATATCAATCAAGTTTTTACAATATATAATAATTATACAGTACAAAAAAATATGAATTATTTAGAATTTACGTTGGTGAAAAAAGTCTTCTTTTGAATTAAAAATGAATTAATTTATTTGTAAAGAGTGTAATCAAATAATGAATGTACCTTTTACTCTAAAAGACTATTTTGCGATCTGAAAATTAAATTAATTAATTATACAATGATGATTTATTATAAAAAATTGATTTACACATTTAATAATTTCGAAAAAGTGCGCCATATACACCCAATGAGAATGCTGATGCTTTATGCAGTTGGGGAGCACCGTCACGTCGCGCCGCCGCCGAGAAGCGAAGAAGGCGTCGCGCTGCTGTTCAAAATTGCTCAAATCACCGCCGCCGGTCAAAAGTGTGTCGTAGCAACCCTCTAAAAATAAGTGAAAATCAAAAACTTATCCATTCATAATTATTTTTGCAAAAAATCATTGTTTTAATGTGATCATTATCCTTAATATTATGTGAAACTCCCAATTAACACTTATAGGAGATACTTTGGGGCCCCATAAGAGGATCTTGATATTTGATAATATTAAAAATGATGGTCTATCCTCATTCCCTGAAGTATTCTGAATATAATCATGTATCATAAATTACGTTGGTACTATATTTTCGCGTTTAAATAACACATTGAGAAAAAGTTATCTTTTTCCCATGTTAAATCAATGGGAGACTTCATGGTATTTAGAGCGAGGGTTGATAGTAACCCTTTCGCTTGAATTTTCAGGAGATAATTTTTTATGGGAATTCGAACAAAACTAAAGGGAGAGAACCAAAAAATATAAT
This sequence comes from Andricus quercustozae, assembly GCA_932072015.1. Classification (NCBI taxonomy): domain Eukaryota; kingdom Metazoa; phylum Arthropoda; class Insecta; order Hymenoptera; family Cynipidae; genus Andricus; species Andricus quercustozae. Next base: position 3,835 of record CAKNWU010079315.1, read on the forward strand.
TTACAAAAATAAAGGGCACCCAATCCACACATTCCATGCATAGGGATTTTATCAATAGGAGGCTGATATTCTACTTCCATTTTTATGGTACACATTTCAACCGCCGAAAGCAATTTGTTGCCAGCTATTGAGCTAGAAAACGTTTCGCCAACTGGCCACCGCGCTACAAGGTGCACTAGTCGAGTAATAAGGAATTTGAAAACGTAAAAAAGTTTTCTAACCTCAAAGTCAGAGCGACACAACCAGAGTCGTGCAATCCGTGTGTAGATGTGCAATCTCTAAAAAAAGGCAAAAATGCAGTGGACTTGTTCTGTGCCAAAGTGTGAAAGAAACAGTTACAAATTCAAAGGTAAAAGATCTGCTTTATAGTGCCTAGTGATCCTATTCTACGAAGAGAATGGGAATCTTGTGTGCCCGGTATAATTTTTTTGCGTTCAACAACACGTGCTTATGAAAGTCATTTTTCGGAGGATTATTAGAGACTGAAATAATCATGAGATTGCTTTCGAGAACTATACTGTGAGTTTATTACTTTGATTAATTGCATTATTTAAATTATTAAATACACGCCGACAACATTGATTTTATCAAATCCAATTTTCAAATTAAACCGCCACTACTTTACTATCACACCAGATACGATGATGTTCTCTCCTCACACTTTGTCGCCTTCTTGGTTGCTTAATATCTCTGCTTATGCCTCTGGTTGAATCAGGGCATCCACTTCTGGAGGATGTCGTGGTACTGAATCATCATGAGGTTGCGCAGGAATACCAATAGCACGATGATGTTGTACTGCTTCACCGGTCGCCGTTTGATATTATAGTGTCTTCTGAGATAAGTAAATTCAATAATGTACTTATGTGTACAAAATGCATTTATGCGGATTCTTTGGGTCCCATAATAGATAATAATATTTTTTTCGAAAATTTTTTTTTTCACCAGAAGACACAAAATGAGGAGGTGAGACTTTCAAAATTAAAAAATCCCTTTTTTGGACGGTGCAAAGGTTTCTGTATTATAACTAACGTTAGCACCATATTTTTCCGTTCAAATCACACATTTCGAAGACATTTCGCTACCAAACATGGCCGCGAACGCGGCAAGTTCCTTAGCAATAAATCAGATCTCTCACTGCAACGTTGTGTTATTGTATTGTTCTTTGTTCAAATTTTTCTCAGGCGAAGCCGGTTTTTTCTGTCATCAGTTACAGACTATATCAAAAGGCTGCTGAGTTAAAGATGTTAAATTGTAAAATGATGTTTCAAATTTCTTGCAAAGATGTTGTATTGAGACAAAGTTTAGCTTTGGATCATAAGGATTCAGTCGCATACTTCCTGATGGCTTAGGAAGTTCCTTAACAATGCGTCAGGTGTTAAAATAAAACCTCTTTTTAAGCAGCTGCTAGTACCCTACGGGCTCCTAGGTGTTTCAGATGCTCAATGCGTCTAGCGTGCGTTTACCGCTGTTGTCATTAAACAGCGGCCGTGAACGTTGAAGGTGACATTAGTCACCTCTGGATGGTTTCTTAGAGCTACCATCTGCGACTCCGCAGGTTTTTAGTCGTCTGTTTCCTGATGGTGTAAGAAGTTTCTTACAATGCGACAGGTGTTTAATAAAACGGCTTTCTGAGCTGCTTCCAGTAGCTGAAATCACAATAGGATGAATAGATGCATGTTTCGCAATCCTCCATATTGTATTTACTTCTTGCCTTAGCTCGCTATACTTATTGATTTTGGTTGCATAGGTTTCCTGCAAATTCTAGTTAAGTGGACTGCACTTTTGTCTCACGCTTCTCGATGTCGGGTCGATTTGTTTTGATATAATGATCCATCCGGATAGTAACATGCCAATATAAGATGTAATCTTCATTTTCTAAACGGGCACTGGAACATATCTATAGAAAGGCATCCATTCTGTTAAGATTCCTAGATTTAGGGCAAGTTGTGGATGTATAATGCCCGCAACATCATTATATCTGTTCTTGTTCTTTCTGAGCCATTACGCGACAACCAGCAATAATGTGCTCAATGGGTCCGTTGTGATGTCCACATAATCGGAACCCGTCAACCACATCTTGATGCAACACGTACTTGCGATAATTACTTGTGCTGACAACCCTGGCCTTAATCGCAATGACGAATCCTTCCGCTTCTGGACACAGGACGCCCTTTTTGAACCATAAATTGGATGCCTCACTATCTACTTCATGTTGATCCAACGTTTTATGGTGCTCGCCGTGAATGGCTTTTTGTCTCCATGGCGTTTCTAATTCCTGTATGGTTTCTACACTGATATTCCAGGCCTCCTCTGAGGACAATTTCAAGGGCGTGTAATCGAGATCAGCTTTACAGATGGTGTAGTATAGTGCAAGATCTCGCTTGCTGTTATAGTAGTCTCACAGCTGTATAACTTGTGACTTACATGGTTTCTTGTCATCTACAACGCCCCTACAACCCCCTCTACGTCGAAATAGAACTATTCTTTCAATCGACGAATTACTGTGGTGCATTCGGTGCTTCGTTCTTTAGCCGCGGGTGGTTCTGTTTAACCTTTCAAGGTTGGTGTTCGATCTTGTTTGCCGAGTTGAGAGAACTTTCCAGAACCAATCTGAGCTTTGTAGTAAAGACAGTCTATAATTTTTTCTTAACTATCGTATGCTGAATACCCTTAGATTCAAGAATACCCAGATATTTATATTACTTGCCCTCAGCCATTGCCTCGATGTCGTTCTCGTTCTCAAACTCTGCCGTCCTTAATTCACCTGCTGCAGTTTCCGGTTTGAACTAGCGTATAGCTTCAGGTCATCCATGTATATAAGGTGGGCCCGTTGATGACTATTATTTAGCTATTTAACGTCTTTCTCAATGGGTTCAACGCCAAACAGAACTACAATTCACTGAAGGAGTCTTCTTGAAAGATATCCGCCGTAATGCGTATTCATCTAATTATCCTTGGTTGTCCATGAGAAAAATACTTGATTCTTGTACCTCAAAGCATCATCGCACGACTTAGAAAGTCGATGATGCGTTGGCAGATTTTGTAAATTGTGACTAGATCTTTACTGCCCCGCGAGTTTTTACAACATCCTGTTTGATCTTCTATAAGGATGTCATTCTCGTCGCATTGAGAGTGTTCCTTATCTGCAATTACAGCTGTAAGGCATTTATACATTTTTGGAAGACAGGCTATCGGTAAAAATTCAGATGGATTTTGAGCTTTAGTTTTTTCAGACAACATATACGTAGTACCTCTGAGCATACAGCCTGGCATCAGACCTGAGTGTTTGGCGATCTTTTGAAAACACCTTGCCAACGCAGGATGCACACTCGTTAGGTACTTGTACCAAAACTTGTGCACCATGCCTGGACCTGGGGCTTTCCAGTTACTTGCCTTTTTAAAACCGTTGAAACATTTGAACCTGTGATGTCAGCAAACTGTTTACATCGACGTTATTAATGACCGGATGTGTTTTTAGTAGATCCGGTACTTGATGTTCATTACCCCTAGCTCTGGGTACTTGAGTAGGAAGAGACGATGATGATCTCTCCTCACACTTTGCCCACTTTTTTCTACCAAAAAATAAAGTCGCATAACATCGTTGTTCATATGGTATGTCCATTTTAATTGCCTTCTTGGTTCCTGAAGCTCTGCGTCTGTCTCTGTTTGAATCAGGCCATCTGCCTCTGGAGGATGTGGTGGTATTGGATCATCATCAAGTGGCGCAAGAACATCAATTGCCGCTGTTTGATCGTGTGATGCGGCTTCCTCTAACTGATGTTCATTATCGACGTTTTCCATGCCAAATCAGCCTCTCTTTTAATCTCTAATGCTCTGTCTTCTGAGATAAGAAAATTATTTCTGATGTCCTTCATCTTAGCGATAAGTTTTAGTACTAGAACTTCCTGTATGTGAGGATACTTTGCAGTCAACTTCGTCCTGAAGTTGTATTATTTTTCGCCTTTAGTTTCAAACTTCGCACTTTTATAATAGAGACGCTCTAATTCCTCTTTCATTGTGGTATCCCACTTGATTCTCTGCCACGGTATTTCTGGCGAGGTAGTTGGCTGCAAATTTCTAACGCTAGCCAAAGCATCATCAGCAGGCACAGTTGATGTTCCACTGTTTACCGTTTGTCGTAGGTGTTCTTGCTGGTCAGATGTTTGATTAGTGAGATCTACTTGACCATCTCGCAGCTCACCATCACCATCGTCCTGCATGCTGTGGCCCCCAGCGGTGGCTTCAGGGGCTTTTAGTCCCTTTATTTTTTCTTCCCTGTCTGTCTGGCATGGGAAGCCCTGTCAATAGCACTACTACAGCCAATATAGCCGTCAAAGTGATCAGAAGAAAGCTCAATCCCTACCGCGACCCCAACGCGAGAACACCTTCGGCAGGGGTTATTATTATTATGTTGGCCCACCTTCCACCCACAGGTACTCATTACCTGGTACTTCGCTACTAAAGACAGTCGCGAAACGCGGCAAGTGCCCATTTATAGGTATCCAAACATTCATCCTGGTGATCCCTACAGGGATCCAGCATGCAAACTGGATTTACATTAGACGGCGAGAGACAAACACAACTTCACACATTCACACGGACATACACATATACAAATAAAGAAGTGACAAAAATTAAAAGGTAAAAATTAAAAATTGTATTATCACAGTCATCTGCCGTGTACGAGGCATGTGTGCAACAATACTGCCTTCTGAATTAGATGTAGCGAATTTTGAGCTGTCTGCTCTTACAAGAGGAAGCAGGATCTCCTGCTTCAGCTCCGAATATTTCTAGATTTTCTCAGTGTATCGGAACCTAATATTATTGATTAGGGGAACGCTTATGTCTATTATTCTTACGTGTTGAGAATGTTTATCTAACTAGAGGACATATGGACGATTGTGGCTCACTAAGTGGTCAGTCAGAATAGTCCTATCCCAGTAAAGGAGATGGTGTTCGTTCTCTAATACTTTAACTGGGCTATATTTGTAGTAAGGCTCAAATCACTTCACCCTGGTGGACCGTGTGAACGGAACGAATACGCTACAGCGTATCCTTATAGTGTACACATAGTATGCTTTCCGTAACTTTAAAAAAACTTAATAGAAACAGCAAGATGAACATTTAAATTGTTGCAATTTTGATTCTACGTTCAAATTGCCATTAGTGGGTCACGGTGTAATTGCAATAATTTTTTTGCATCGTTAAAAATTGCAAAAAATACAATACCTGTCAGTAACGTTTGCTGAAGGCGAATTCAAGCGCATCGTAGCTTATGTAAGTAGCATATGTTACTTTAGCGATTATCGATGCGCTTGAGGTCGCTTTCAGCAGACGTTAATGATAGGTATTGTACTTTTTTAAATTGTTAACGCGTGTATTCTTTAACGCGTGTATTCTTGCGAGGCAAGCAAAGGGGGAATCTGTCAATCAATGCCGCCATACTGAGGATGTGTTTTTGGTAATTCTTCATCTTGATTATCCTGTCCTGGATGACAATGACAAATCCTTCCGTTTGCGGAAAGAGTGCACTTTGCCTTAACGAGAGGTTTGATGCATCACTATTCACTTAAGGAAGATCTAACGTCTGAGTGGGTTGCTTGTACATATGTTTACCTCGCAATTGAGCAGCTAGATGTTCAGCGTTGATATGTCCGATGTTCTCGAAATCAACAGCTGCAAGTTTTAAGAGAGTTACATGTCAACTCTACAGATGTTGTCGTAGAGTGAGATGTTAGTCCTGTTTTGGAAATATTCGCGCAATTGGGTAACCAGAGAGTCACACAATCGACGAGGATCCATAATCCCTCTGCCTCCAAGCTTGCGTGTAAGAACTATTTTTTCTACAGCTGTCCTCCTTGGTGCATTCGGTGCTCAGACATGTTCACTCGAAAACAATCTTTTTGTTCTTCGGAGAGGACGTTGTTTTCCTGACAATATTTATAGGCGAAATCAGAAATGATAGCCGTGAGATACTTATAGAGGGTCGAGAATCAAGTGATTGGTCGGTAATCACTAGGACTACCAGCATCTACCTTTTTGGGAATCATATACGTTACTCCCTACGTCATAAAAGAGGGCCAGTGATTTGGGTTTTCCAAGATTTTTTGAAGCGCTTCAGCAAGGGCGGGGTGCAGAGCCTCCAGGTATTTGTACCAGAAGTTATGCACCCCATCAACACCAGGCGCTTTCCATTTCTTAGCTCTCTTTAGGATACGAGTTGCTTCGGAGGCTGAGATGGATAGATTATTTATCCCAGACAACCGCGCAACTCTATCCTTTTCTAGACGGAGTCACGTCGTGTCCAGTTGACTTGACCTATGAGTACTCTAGATGCTCGACCAATATCTGGCCATTTCCTCGGCCCTAGGTGGTTCACAATAATTTTGAGTCTTGATTTCGCTATCTACACGTCCGTGATAGAAACGTTTTTCTTCTGCCAAGAAAGTCCTATTGTCATTCTTTCTCGCGGTCGCTCTCTTAAATCGTCGCAGTCGCGCTGACAGGACCATGAGTCTCTGTTTAAGATAGTCAATCACTTCATCCACTTCATCTTACCCCGGCACTCTAACGTGAAGACGGTGCGCCTATCCCTCTGTGCCCTTTTTATTATTTGTTTAAACTTTATCTCGGATGATCCCGAGTTTTTCGTAATCAGTCAGGGACTGCATCAAGTGTCTGAAGAGTTGGAGGTGACATTAAACGTCTTTGGAAGTTTTTTTAGATAACTTTTTAGATGCCTGGTTCCTGATGCTCTAGGAAGTTTCTTACAATGCGACATGTGTTTAATAAAACCTTTTTTTGAGCATCTGTCAGTATCCTACGGATTCCTAGATGTTTCAGATGTTCAGTGCATGTTACGTGCATATTGTTTTTAGCCGAAATTACAATAGGATGAATAGATACACGTTTCAAATTCCTGTATATTGTCTTCACTTTACGCCTTAGCTCGCTATACCTATGGAAATTCGTTCTATTGATTGCGTGCAAATTCCGGCTAAGTGGTCACGCAATGTCGATAATATAGACTCTTCCACCTTGTTTCTCAGGCATCAAAATATCCCAGTATAAGATGTGGTCTTTGTTTTTTAGACGGGTGCCGGAATGTATCTATAGAATGGCAACCATTCTGTTAAGAGTTCTAGGTTTTGGGTATTTATTGATGCATAATTCCCGCTACATCAGTCTCTCTGTGCGTGTGATCTCTCTGGCAAGGGGTACCTACACACAACGCATGGACTGAATAATCATAGTGAAAGTACATATACTTCACGAAACATTACGAGCCATTACACGACAACGCGACAAAAACCATCAATAATGTGCTCGACGGACTCGTTGGTTTCTCCACATAATTGGCCGTGGATAGCTTTTTCTTTTAGTTGCCCCTCTAATTTCTCCATGGTTTCTGTCCTGATTATCAATGCTCTCTCTGAGGACAAATTTAAGTGCGTGTAATCAAGGTCCGCTTCACAGATGTTATTATAAAGCGAAACATCTTGTTTATTGGTAAAATCCCCTCGCAACTGTATATTTTGTGATGTATTGGCCTAGATGGGAGAAATCATCTGAACCAATCTGAATCTTGTAGTGTAGGCAGTCATTAGGCTTTTCTTAGCTATTGTATGCTGAATATCCTTAGTTTTTCCCTTGTTCTCTAGCTCTGCGGTCTTATATATCCTCTGATTAAATGTATTTTTCTGAATTTTTCTAGTCCAAACTCCATGTGGACGCCATTGTAAAATTGCTTTTTGACATGGATCACTTGCTGCAGTTTCTGGTTTGAACTAGCGTATAGCTTTAGGTCATTCATGTACAGAAGACGGGGCAGTTGATGACCATTCTCGTTACAATGTATCATAAACTCATGAGATACGCTATTTGGTGTTTTGCTTAATAGGTTCGACTCTATACAGAACCATAATGCAGTGAAGGAGTCTCCTTAAAAGATACCCGTAATAATACGTATTCATCTAGTTATCTTTGGTTGTCCATGATCAACACGCTTGCTTGTAGTCAATGTTTGCCATGTGCAAGTTTCATTGAGGTTTTATAGTTTGCGTCATGTCCACAGCGTTAATGGTGACTAGCTCCTTACAGCAGGCACAGTTGATGTTCCACTGTTTACCGTTTGACGCAGATTTTCTTGCTGGCTGCCTTTCTATTAGTGAGATCTGCTTGACTATCTCGCAGCTCACCATCAGCACCGTCCCGCATGCTGTGGCCCCGAGCCGTGACTTGAGGGGCGCCTCGACAAACCTCATGGATGCGACCATCGTTTTAAAATATTGAGTAGACTCTCAATTTTTTTTTTTGGTTTTTGTGTTCCTCTTATTCCATTTCCTCTTCTTTATCTGCCTGTCTCGCATGAGTAAGCCTATTAGTAGTAATGCTACCGCGACATAGCTGTCAAAGTAATGAGAGAAAATGTCAAGCCCTATCGCGACGCCAACGCTCGAATACCTTCGGACTGTTATTATTATGTTTTTGTTTTGTTTTAACTCTTTCTCGGGTGAACCCTGTTTTTCATCATCAGCTACACGGAG
>CAKNWU010079323.1:0-13715 GCA_932072015.1 Andricus quercustozae
GGGGGTGTTTTCTTCCAGGGGTGTAGTACGTCATGGTTCAGCTCTATAATTTTTCCAAAATAGCTTAAAACGCCGCGCCGTTTTTAGGGGTTTCAAACCCTATTTTCTTAATAACATAACGTGACGGGAAGTTTTTGAACCCAGATTTTGGTATCTAGGGGATTTTAGATATGGAAAATCTGAATTTTGCAATATCAGTGGCGTAGGTTACCGTCATAAGGCAGTGGCGTAGTAAAAAAGGACTTAACATGTTTCTTTGCAAAAAACTGTTTAATAGCCGTGGGTTTTGAAGGGTAAAAAATCCAAATTTTCCATTGCCAGTAGCATAGTTTGCCTCCCTGATGCAGTGGGGTATTGAAGTTAAAAAAAAAATTAAAATATCGTAAATTGTCAAAGAAATGGGTTTTTGCGTAGGAGGAATCAAAATTTACCGTTAAGTGTAGTATGCTCCCCTACAATGGGAGAAGAGAAATTATTGATAAAATAAATTAACAATTAACCTTGCGTATTATGTTTATTAAAAAATTTATGATCAGTTCTTTCAGTCTGAGCCAGATTCATCACAGGAGGTTGCAATTGTGTCAAGAGGGTGACAATAAGGGGCTTTAAGCATTTTGCTGATTTCTTGAGATAAAGGTTTCTTCTTCTTGGAAACTAAGGGGGAAAATAAACCCACAACTGCAGGGTCAGATGTTAACAAAAGCCTGTTAAATAAATCTTTGTTCACCGTTCTGTGGGAAAATTTTCTTGTGTGGTGGATGCGGTATGCCCTTACGAACTTAATTCGGCTTCCCTGAGCTTCTTCCGACAAGAGACCTGAAGGAATAGGGTTTGCCATTCTCGTTGCTCATACCACACTCGTGCTGAAAATTCGCCTCTACAAGCTGTGCACAGTATGCACTTGACGGCGCCCCTTGGTTGCATATGCCCCTGGCGCCTGATCTTGTTCCGGCCGGCCATCACCTGTCTGCTCAAGGGGTGAGCGCGCGCGGCGGACGACGCGATTCCCAACTTTTTTTGATACATACCGCTTGGGGGCGCATATAGGCAAAAAACGCCGACTGCTCCTTAATGTACACACACTAAGGACTCATACTATCTAGGATTCACCCATGACATCTCGTAACATATTTTTATAATTCAATGCAAAGTTGACGTTTTTTGACTTCCATAAGAATTTCGTATGTATATTTTGGGCTTCTTGGAGCAGCAGTCAGTGGGCTACATTCAACTTTTGGCTTAACACTTTTTTCACATGAAATGTGTTCTTTGATTTTGTATATAACATGTCAGCTTTTTGCGGGTTCTTAATGAGGAAAACGCGATAGGCTTGGCGACCCAAAGTCACAGTTGCTTCAGAGTGCGCAATGTTGTTGTGGATACGTCGTGTTCAGGAGAATTTTACGGGACTTCAGAGTTACGAAGGATAAAAATATGGTTGGTGTGTGATGCCTTGTATATTTATGTGTGAAAAAAATACACAATTATACACCAATAACGACTTTCATATTTTCGACTTATTTCCGCCTTTTTGGGTGTTTCGGATCACTGTACGTAGATGTCTTGTCTCTGAATCCAAATCCGAAAGCCATGACCTTCTATCAGGTCATATTTTAGAGATAATTAAGTTTAAAATTGTCATATTTTCGATTTTTTGCTCATTTAACCTGAATTATTTTTAAATATGAAGTAATAGAAGTATTTCGCTTTCGGATCGGTTGCAGTGATTAAAAATCGACGGGAAGTAATACGTTCCATCAATGCTGCACTTTTAATATCGACATGTAATGAGTGAAGATAATTCACATTCTGAGAATATCTGATAGTTCTTATTAATATTATTACGATAATACACTTACTTATCCAATCAATGAAGACTATGCAGATAAAGAGTAGAACGACAATCTTCATTTTTCCTGGGCAAAAACAGCGACAGAGAACTGAAGATTATTATTATAAAATTTCAGGAACAGAGACTGGTAAATTTATAGGACGCATTCACTTATATATAAAAAAAATATATATATATATATATATATATATATAATCCAGTATCTGATTACACAACTTTATGTGTTATTTAAAACCAAGTGTAAAAACGAATACTATTTATTTTTGATCCTAAAATTTTTTATAACTCCCAGATATATTATACAAAAGACATTATTAAAATATACAATCTGTTTACCATCTATACTACATAGCAGGAAAAATAAAGTATATTTTGCGCAAAAAAAACCGACGAAATACACCTTCGAATCAGAAAATCTGTCAAGAAAACTACATCAATTTTTGAAATCAAAGTTGGCCAAGTAATTTGGGGAAAAAAATATTCATAATAAAATATACTAAGAAAGAGCGATAGCAGTAGATGCGCTCTGGATCTTATCTCGGGTGAGTTGCGGACGTTAGCCACTTTGAACACTGTTAGCACTAGTTGGGTTGACCGTTTGTGATATACGCCTATGTGGTGTGTTCGCTGTGTTTAGCTAATTTCGAGCGGTCAGAAGACCGGCTGCACATGGGAAGATGGTTTTCTGCAGTTTTCATCTCCCCTGGCCAAACGCCCAGAAGTCCTCTGGCGATGAAGGTCCTAATTAGGGTGATCCAAAATCATACCTGTTGAATTTCTTTTTTTGAATAGACCCTAATAGCACGCAACGTTCCGCGGGAACCTTCGGTACGTTTCAGCGGAACGTTCCAGGAATGTTCCCGGAACGTGTAAAATGTCCGCCACTAGGAAACGTTCCAGGAACGGTCCACTGGGACCTGAAGGGAAACCTACCGTTATTGTTATTTTTAACAACAATTATCTCGTAAACCGTAAGAGATAGGTCAAAATGGATGTCATTTTTGAGTAATAAGTATAGCATATACTACACCATAATATATCCTTATTATAAATTCACATCGATTTCGACCAATCACTTACGGTTTACGTGATATTTTTTGACAATAGTAACAATAACGGTTATTTTTGTTTGGAACGTTCCAGTGGTACGTTCCTGGAACTTTCCAAGCGGTGGACATTTTACATGCTCCGTGCTATTAGGGGAGGGCTCATATTATAATCTCATTTTGTTAGATTCCCAGGAAGAAAAATGTTTTCCAAGTTGGAGCCAAATCGGTTAATGTGAAGACGTTTTACAAAGGTCCGAAAAATCCCAACCATGGGCAATTTTTGTGGATCCCCAAAAATGCCCCAAAGAGCTGAAATTGACAATTTTGCACAAATTTGACACCTATGAGCTCTGTTTTCCCCTTTTATGCCATACATTATTTTTATTCGAGAATTGAAATGTGCTTAAGAATTTTAAAACTAAATTTCAATTATTTAAATCAATTTAATGTGTTTAAATACATTTTTGTCCCACTACTTGATTGCAAGGTAATTTTTTACATCTGATCGGACAAATTAGTCATTGATAAGAACACTGATATGTGTTTCAAGCATTTACCAATTCTTTAAGCAATAAACTATTATTTACATATAACTTTTTCTTAAAAAGAGATAAAAAAACTCTAGTTGTTTGCTTAATTTGCTCAACTTTGTGGCTTATTATTAAATATCTACGTCACTCAGATATTACTATCCTATTTCTTAAAAAATTCTTATTTATGTTCTATCCTCTCTTCGTTTAAAGCAATTTTGCAAACTCTTCTCACCCTTTTCTTCAAACACCATAATTTCTGTTTTATTCACGTTAATTTTAAAGGCCAATGGTAGTCTATGACGTAGACAAAATTTGACCTTGTAATGTATTTCTTTCCCGCCTTCTTATTTTTAAAATAAGTAATAGTTTGGGTTGAAACTTTAGGAAACAAAAAAAAATACATTAGCTGACCGCTTCGAGCCCCTTGAAGTTTGTATTTTTCACGAAAAACCTGTTTTTTTATTAATTTTGCGAGAGCACCCACAGCCTTTGTAAATGATTATAAAACAATGTCGGAGCAGACGATAGGCGGCGAAGTAGGAAAAAGCTGGCAGAGCCATCTGCTTTTTGTGAGAAAGTCAAAAAAAGGAGTGCCAATAAGGCCATTTTTTCACGCAACTGATTGGGTTTAAATTACGTAAGATTGTTCCTTTGAATTTACATGGAATTTCGAGCAGCTCAATAGATACTTTAACATTTTACTCTGGTATAAATCTACCCCATTTTCCAAACTTCCTCAAAAGCAGTGTATGTATATGATGTATAAAATATAGCAAAGCAATTATTCTAGGCATTTGTATACGCATTAAAATTCAGCAATATATTCCACCATATATAACGATCATTAATTTCCAATGCTATTTCATATTTTCCCATACTTTTTTCATATAATCCCACGCCCCTTCGTATTTTCTCACGCTATTTCTTATTTTTCCACGTCCTTTCCTTTTTTTCCACGCTTTTTCATATTTTCCCACGACCCGACCTGTTTCCCTATGCTTGATATATATTTTTCCACACTATTTATTATGTTCCCACGCCTTTTCTTTTTCCCATCTATTTCATATTTTCCCCCGCCCCTTGCTTTTTCCCACGCTATTTCATATTTTTTCAATATTTTTCCTAGGGCGCGAGCATGGGAAAATATGAAAAAGCGTTGGAAAAAAGGAAGAGGCGTGTAAAAATATGAAAGTGTCAGACAATGGGAAAGAGCGTAAGAAAATATGAAACAAGCGTGGAAAATTACGAAATAGCTTGGGGAAAAAGGAAGGAGGGTGGGAAAATATGAAATAGCATGGGAGAAAAGGAAGGGGCGTGGGAAATATGAAATAGCATGATAAAATAGAAAAATTTGTGGGAAAATATGAAATAGCCTGGGAAAAAAGAAAGGGCGTGGAAAAATATTAAGCACTGTAGAAAAGTATCTAAAAAAACGTAGGGAAATCAGAAGGGTCGTGGGAAAATATGAAATAGCGTGGGAAAATATAAAAAAGTGGAAAAAAGGAAGGGGCGTTGGTAAATATGAAATAGCATGAGAAAGTAGGAAGCGGCGTGGGAAAATATGAATCGTTATACTGGGTGCTTTTTTTAAACTTAAGACACCCTCCTCCCAGGAAACAGGGGGGGTAACTTTGTAATTTCAAATGAGAACCCCAATTGTTTACCAAATATTCAGTTTCACCCCCCCCTCCTGGGGGGGGGGGGGGTCGAATGGGGGACAAATGACTAGAATCATTCCTTTTCTATATTTTATACGTCATATACATACACTATTTTTGAGCAAGTTTGGTGAATGGGGTAGATTTATAGCAGGGACAAATGTTATATTATCTGTCGAGCTGCTCTAAATCCCATGTAAAATGCTATCATGAAGGCCGCGTTTTCTTCGGAATGAAACGCTCATTCGGAAAATTGTTTCAGCGGTTTGTGAGTCAAATTCAAAGGACAAATCTTACGTGATTTGAGCCAAATCGGTTGGATGAAAAAAACGGCCTCATTGGCACCCCCTTTTTATCGAAAGATTGAGCAGCTACTCCCTCGGGAACAGCGGCGAACATTAAAGGCGTGCAAGGTATAAAAATGTTCTATTGAATTTTTTTGCAGTTTTGTGAGCATTTTGACTAGTGATAATGATTGCTGAGAAATTTCACAAGGGGACGTTTTTTGCGAAAAGCCGAAGTTATCATTTTCTTTCTATTTCAAATATATAGACAGTTTGAAAAATATACTATAATAAAATAAACAATAATATGCTTCGGAACTTTATTTGCCTCCATAAAGTATCAAAATTTTTTTATTCTTACAGATATGTGAATCAAATTCACAAGCACACTCTTTCGAAACCCGTTAGAAAAGTTTCAAAATATTGAAACTTAAAAAAATGGCGGTGTTCGTGTTACAAATCAAGTATTAAAGAAAAAAGTGCAACATTTCAGGAATTTTTAATTCTAAACCGGGTATCAAAGAGAGTGGTTCGAAAATACAATATTTTCGAAAATCGCAAATGTCTATATAGTGGTGATAAGATGCTAAGTATAACAAATAAAGAATGACGTTAAAATCAAAAATGGTCCTACGGTGTCGCAATATGGTTGAACATTTTTAAACAAAAAATTATGCTAATTCTTCTTAAGTAGACTTTTTGGTATAAACTGCCAATCAAACATTAAAATACAAATAATATAACTCTTGTTTCAGTTAGAATCTTTTAGGAATGAGCATAATTACATTTTTTAAGATTTAAGTAATTTTTATTAAATTAAAAAAAATATAGTTCTTCGCATAACGCATGCCTTTAGTTCGTGTTGAAGAAATAGGCTTATACTAAGACCTTAGAAAAAGTCATAAGTGACTAAATTCACAAATTTCTCATAAATGTAACGTTGAATAAGATATTCTTCGAGATACCTTTCAATTGCAACTAAAGACACGTCAAATATAAATCTATAAAAAATTTGAAATAAATGTTACCCAAATCGTAAAAAATGGGCATTTTCACTCATTTTGAAAAAATTCTAACCTGGAAAAAGGTATATTGTTATTTATTTCATTTTTTATTATCATTCCATACTAAAAACTGTACATGAAAAATACAAAAATTTTCGAACACATAAGGAAATTTGTTTAACTTTTCAATATAAAATTTTGTTGTGATTGCGACATAACAATACCATTTTTGATTTTTAAAAATCATTAAAGACTTTTATTTGTAATCCCACACAGCAAATTTTCAGTACTAACCATTTTCGATTTTCAAACAGTTTGTATTTTCGGCCCACTCTAGTTTAATAATTGCCATTTCAAGTTGAAAAGACTAGTATTTTCGATAGGAAATTGAAGTTAGGAAAAAGTGATATTCACAAAATAAATCATAAAATCGTAATTCCAATAACAAGCAGTTTAAATACAATTTGTTGCAAAATAGGTTAGAAAAATTATTATTTTAATAGGAATAGGCGATGAGAGGAAAAATGCTTCAATAAAGTGCTTTGAAAAAATTCTCTTTCGAAATAGGAAATTCACTGCTCGCTATGGCCCAATTGTGGTTCGATTTTCTTTCAATATATATTTTGACGATGTGTCTTTGTTCTGAATGAAGTTTTTTTTCTGTACATTTTGCAGACAAATACGAATTTTGAACAGATTTTTTCTATAACAATCTAGTTGCAAATACATCGGATAAGACTTGGATCAGAAAAACCACCCTCGTGCTCCCTCTGTATGGATTTTTCTGCCTTATTTGTATTAATTTGATAGTCTTAAATACTGTCTCATTAGCCTTCAGGTATTTTTTTGTCAAATTCCATTTGCTCAGGTATTCACTTTAAGCGAATTAGTCAGATAAGCGAAAAATCTTGCGATATGTAGCTGAGAGAGATAGGAAGCTGAAAGCTACAGATAAAAAAAAGTTAAGCATCAAAGCATTATCTGACGTCATCATAAATGACCTTAAAAATAAAATTCGAGTTCTACTTTTTTGATGAATTGTTCTTATCATTAGGCTGTTGAAGAATTAGTTTGATAAGAACTAGCTCTGAATAACCATCCTCATTCTACTTCTATACTTTTTGCCCTAGTTTTACTTTATATATAGTCTTAGAAACTGATTCAACAGGCTTCCACTATTTTAAAACAAATTCAACTTCAAAACGGTTTTTTTCGTGACTGTATACTCGCAAATATGCTTGATAAAAATTGGTTCACAAAAACCACCCGCATCCTCCCTCTCTATATATTTTACTGCCTCATTTGTAAAATTTTAATAGTCTTAAATACTGTCCCGTCAGTCTTCGGGTATGTTTTGGTCAAATTTCATTTATTCAGGTATTTACTTTGAGTGAATCAGTCAAATAAGCGACAATTTTGCTCTATGCAGCTAAAAGAGGTGTGAAGCAGAAAGTAATAGATAAAAAAAATTTAGCACAAAAGCGTTATCTGACATCATCACAAATCACGTGTATTCATACACATACAATCAAACTCCAGTACTTCTTTTTTAATTGTTTCTCTTATCATTGTTTGCTACAAAATTGATTTGATAAAAACTTTTCAGAAAAAATTCGACTTTCAAAGAGATTTTTCTATGACAGTCTACTTCTAAATAAATCTGATTAGTTTTGCGTCAGAAAACCCACCCTCATCCTCCCTCTCTGTACTCTCTAAATCTAAATCAGTGAAATATCACTGACAGTCAGTGAAAAGTTGCTTATTTTAACCTATCCGATCAAAATTTGGTGCGAATCACCACCCCAATATTCCCTGTATATTTATGTGTCTTATTTGCATTTTAAACTTGAGGTATAGTCTTTAAACTGATTAAAGACGATTAAATTATTTTTTTAACTAATTCAACTTTCTTGAGATTTTTTGGCTTTATTCTTTTAAACAAATCTGACAAAACTGGTGTCTCGATAACCACCCACATCCATCCTCTGTATTAAGTATTTTTCTGCCTCATATATAACTTTGATAGTCTCAGGGACTGTCTCATGAGCCTTATATTATTATTTTTTGAAAAATTCTATTTACTGGGGGATTTATTTAAGTAAATCAATCAGACAAGCGAAAGATGTAGTTGTATCCGGCTGAGCAAGGTTGTAAGCAGAAAGAAACAGAATTAAAAAAGTACAAAAACGTAATCTGACGTTATCATAAACTCAGTGTTATCATACTTAAAGAATCATTATTAAAAATTCAAGGTTTTATTTTTATTGAAGCAGTTTCTTATTACTGCCAGCTGCTAAATTAGCCTAATAGGCTGATTTGGGAACAGGTATTACGAATACCTGGGTCAGAATTAACACCGAAGTTCTCTTCCTAATTTTTCTGTCTTATTTGCTTTTACTGTCTGCCTGTAGGTAATCCTAATATATTTGGGTGCGAGTAACCACTCCAATATTCCCTGTATATTCTTGTGTCTTATTTGCATTTTAAACTTGACGTATAGTCTTGAAACTGATTTTTTGAATCATGATTTTTAATTTTTACACAACAATTGCTAGTTTTTTATTTGTTATTTCATTATAAAAAATTGTATTCTTATATCTAAAAAATTCGAATTGATATTAATCTGCGAAGTAAGGCCCTCTTATGTAGTTCCTGTATTGGAACCTCTTAAATCGCTCCTCCTGTAAAATGTGGCTACCGCGCATTAGGTCCCTTTCTTCGCGAACGGTCACATATTATTAATACCTAGTTCCGAATTAACATCGAAATTCTTTTTCTATACTTTCCTATCTTATCTGTGCTTTAGTTACAATCTTAAAACTGATTCAGGACAATTAAATTATTTTAAAAACAAATTCGATTTTCTTAGACATATTTTTTGACGTTACACTTGTAAACAAATCTGATGAAATTGATGTCTCAATAACCACGCGCATTAGGGCGATTCGAAAAAAAAAGTTATTTGCGCGAAGTTCTGATAGCAATGAAAACTTTCTTTTAGATTTAAAAACACTCCCCTAAAGTTTCATAAAAGAAGAAATTTTTTTTTAGATTTCAATTATCAATAAAAATAGTTCAAAGCAAGTCGATCTATACCTGTATAGCGCTAATTCCATTAAAATATTTTTGCCCTCCCTAATTGACTTTGAAGTATCAAAAAATCGAAAAAGTCGATTTTTTCGCTATTTTCTTAGATTCATGGTAAATTTCTCAACTGTTTGACCATATAATGTGTGATGTACGTTAATGAGAATGCATTTCAAATATGGTTTGACAATATTATATAAGAAATGTTGACATTAAAATAATTTTTATTGACTTTGAATTACAAAAAACAAATTAAAAGTGATATACTGATCTTTATTTGACAATAAAATTAATTTTCGGTGTATAAATTATCGTAAAAATAGCTCGTAACAAGTGAATTTGTACCTACATAGCAAAAAATGATTTAAATATTTTTTACCCTACCTAAGTGACCTTGAAATTTCAAAATATCGAAAAAAAATCGACTTTTTCGCTATTTTCTTAGAGTTACGGATATTTTTTCGACCATTTAACCGTGAAATGTCTGATATACGTTAAGAAGAATGTATTTTCAATAGAATACACCAATGACATATGCAGAATGTCGATATTAAAATAATTTTTGTTGATTTTGGATTACAAGAAAATATCTAATAGTGATATATTCCTCTTTATTTCACAACCAAATTAATTTTCGGTGTCTAAATAAGGTAAAAATGTTTTCGAATGTACCTAGATTTACAGTTTTACAGTGAGGTGGTAATTTGCCTAATTTGTATCCGTCCTGAATAACGTAGAGGATTAAAAAAAAAAACAGAATTAAATTTTTTCGCTATTTTCTTAAAGTTGTCAACTTGTCAACCATGTGACCATCATACGAACATTATATATTTCTGAAAATGTATTCTGGATAAAATAAAATAAAAAAATAGTCGGAACATGTATTGGTATGTTATAATGTCATTAAATTATCAAAGTATATAAAAATTAAATTATTAAAGATCCCTACTTGGGATGCAGACGCGAAAAGCTTTGGCAAAGTTCAAGCGTTTTGTTATTTTATCTTACCTCATCTGTAGAATCGGCAGTGCGGTGATATCACTTGGGGGCCTAGTGTGTCTAGTCACCCGAGTCCACCTACTTTCTCTTGCCAGGCGGTTATCGCAACATGTAGGGGTTCTTCACAGAGCATAAATCCTATCGCCGCTGTGGGCGTAGTCCTCATTGCTCCAGCCAAACCCCTAAATACAGCAGAGTACAGCCATGCAAGCATTTTAGGCTTTGCCCAGTTTTGCTTGCTATCAAGGATTACTCCCAGATATCTAACTGAATCTGAAAACGTCAGCTCCCTACCTCAAAATACAGGAGCATCAACTTTTGGAACTTCATAATTTTTTGTGAAAATGACCAGGTTGGTCTTTTCCGGATTTACAGAGAGCCCTGAGCTATCGCACCAGAGCTCTACGATGCGCAGCGACGACCTCATAAGACCCATCAGTACTTCTAGATGGGCCCCCTTAACTAGGATTACAAAGTCATCCGCATATCCCTGAGTATAATACCCTTTTTTATTTAGTCTTCGAAGGAGGCCGTCCACCACAATGTAACACAGGGGGGGCGACAAGACCCTATGGGTATTCCCGTGGAGCTATTACCCTTATTAGGTCATCACCCCATCTGGTTTCGAGTCTTCTCTGGGTAACATACTTCCTATCCAGCATACAAGCTAGTCCGGCACGCCACATCTCAAAGCCTCTCGGCAGATGACTTCTGGAGGAGTATTGCTGAAAGCATCCTCTATAGCCAAGAAGGCGCCCACAGCATACCCCTTTTGTTCTAACTGCTGCTCCAATTTCGATACAACTACATGAAGCGCAGTTTCTACCGAGCAGCCTGCCTGAAAAGCATGCTGCCTCTGTGCAGCGAGGAGGGCAGGAGCACTCGATCTCTAATGCATCTCTCGACCAGCCTCTCCAACGTCTTCAGGATAAAATACGTTAAGCTAATTGGTCAGAAATCTTTTGCAACAGTATAACCCTCCCTCCCAGGTTTGGGTATGAAGGCCACTCTGCTATCCTTCCATGCCAATGGCACGTGTTTAAGGGCACGTGTGCCCTTAATAATTTCGTCAGAGGAGGGACGACTAAATCCATGCCTTTTTGTAAAAGCGCTTGAAAAATGCCATCCGCCCCTGGTGATTTGTAGGGACATCAGGACCCTACGGCCTATTCCACCTTTTTGTAATCAGCGACCTTAGCGGCGATTTACCAGTCGGCCATCTCCACCTCTTGGCCCCCGCCTTCCTCCTCTTGGTCGGTTCGGATTTGTTGAAAACCCGAGAAGTGAACTTACATCAGGTGATTCAGCCTTGCTTCTTCGTCTTCAGCAAACTCACCATTATCGAGCCTGATGAGCCCGAGGCGAGCTTCCGGATTTTTCGCCAGAATCTTGTGGAGCCTCGCCGTTGTAACGTGAAGTTACAGTAGGGCCCTTGCTCCGTCCGGCATTGACCTAATCCGAAAGGGGTGAGGCCCAAAATTTGGCGATCGGAGTCGACAAATCCCGAAAACTAGGTTAGCAGGTTGTGGACCACAGATCGCCAGTTCTCGCTATTACGAGCGAGTGATTAGAACTCTCTCTCGCCGTCTACGTGATACTATCTCCACCGTACAAGTATGCCCGTGAGTGCCTATGCCAAATCTCCAAGGAATACTGTGGATTAACCAATTAGGAATACCAGCATTTCCAGTTCCACACCCGAACGCCTCTTCGATTTTCGACGCACTAACCTTCATTTACCAGGTCTCTGTAAGTGGTTAAATAAATCCATAATTAACCGAATTCATGCCTTGTGACTGATTCTACCTATACTCAGCTTCCTACTTCCTCCCATCTCCCTTTACTCGTGGCCAATTTCCGGGCAGTAGGCCACAATTGGCGCCCAACGCCCTCACTCACATTTCCTATTAAATAAAAAATCCAAACTTTTCCCACGCTGAGTAATTACGAGATTGAAGACAGAAAATCGAAATATATATATGTACCTTTTTAAAATGTGTAGATTAAGAGTGCGCGAAACCCCGTTACAGACGAAAAATTCGTATTAAGAAAAATTCAGATTTTAACTTTTCTCAAAAATAAAAAGAAGAAAAATAGCTTAATAAAAGTCTAATTTGTATAGAAAATAGATAGAAATTGGAAGAAAAATGACAGGTTAGATCAGAAAAAAGATAGAAAGTGAATAACTAGGAAAATAGGCAGAAAAAAGGCAAAATGAAAGAAAAATCGGTTGGGAAAATTTAAAAATGGAAAAGTGAAAGTGACGCGATTGCGTAAGCTTACAAATTCGGCGCGATCAAAACAACACGTGTGCGGTATTGCCCTCAGTCAAGATCAAGGCCAAGCGTGTTTTCATATTTCGTTAGTCTTAGCTCGAATTTCAAGAGAAGTAAAGTCGAGAATATACAAAATAAATTAACAGAAGGATATTCTAACTTCAAATTTTAAATTAAACGGTTTCTGAAGTGAAAGTTAGGGAAATTAAAATATTGAAAAAGAAAGGCACGAAAATTAAATAAAATGTTTCTTTATATTTTTCTTCATACAGAAAATTGAGTAAAGTGGAAAGATATATGACATTGAGATCTGGAAAAATTAAAATCACTAAAATGTCTAACCCAGTCACAGATAGAAACTTAGAAAGTAAAAATAGACAAGAAGATAGAGAATTAGAAAGAAATGAAAATAATCCGAGCAGCAACGAAACCCAATATTATGACGTGAATTTATCCCCAAAAATGAATAGATCCCAAAATACAGTTCGAACATTAAATCTAACAATTGGCAGAGGTAACTCGTTGCCACAATTACAGTTGTCCACCCCCCAAAGAGTGAATCGTGCGAGATTTGACTCAACATACCCACCAGCGAATATTTTGCCGCCAAATTCACAATTTGGCGTGACATCAAACCGCGTACCATCTAACTACACGTTAGGTCCCAGAAATTGGGAAAATGATCAAAACGATTATGATCTTTCTAACGTAGAATTGCCAGAAGCGTTGTATATTTTAGAACAAGGGAGAGAAATATTAAAAAACGAAAATAGGTTAGAATACGTCAATAATAAAGAAAAGGAAAATAGATTTAGACAAAGTCCGGAAAATATGATAGAAAGCGAAAGAATTGACAGTTTTAGGAACAACCAAACATATGAAGTCGATTCTTTTTCAGACACAAACGCGCGAGTAATCAATGAATTAGACGAATTAATTGCTTACGACGAATTTTTAAATAGAGAAAGGGAAG
>CAKNWU010079333.1:0-12181 GCA_932072015.1 Andricus quercustozae
TTGCGTTCACACAACTTACAGCCTGGTCATTCGCACTGCTATCAACATAGGTGCATTGTCGCACACATATATGCGCTCGTCGACTTGTGGTGTAACTCTAATGTTCCTCCCTCATTTCCTGTCCATTTTCACCATAATTCAATTTAGCTGACTAGCAGCAAACACTGCCATGTTGTCTAAAGGAATACCAATATATGAATTGCTGAATTAAAATAGCTACCAAAATATTTCCTACTTATCGATCCAAGGCAGAAAATATAAAAACATACTGAAAATATATTTACTCGATTCAGCAATTTTATTGCAAAAATTCCAGTCATACGAAAACGTGAGTTCGAAGTGCCTAATTGATAACCACAACATAAGATAGCGTTCGATTATTTTAGGGGCATATCCGCAGTGAATATTTGTCAGAAAATTCCATTTTTTCCTAGCAACATAATATCCAAATCATCGAAAATTCCCACCAAATGATTTGAACCATGAGCCGATGAGCTTAAACCTCTTGGCAGTCTGAGGATGAACGTACCCACGAGTTGTTCTTACCGTGGTACCACTTTTCGAATTGAAAGTTAATGTTATAATCGCGCGTTGGCGTTTCGGAATCAGCTTTTGCCAATTCAAAATTTAAAGGTTCGTCAAATTACGCCGTGAAGAAGTTAAACCCCTAATTTGGGGAAAAAATCGCCGACGAGTTATTTCAATTCTTATAATATTGTTAAAGCTTAGTGCGAACAGAATGGAGATACCGTGAAAAGTATCACGGAGAACAATTCTTCTCTCGAACCTCATAACGAAAGGGAATTTTTCATAGAAAAATGCCAGTTTTAGATTAAATAGGAAAAGAATAGAGAAAAGGAGACTATTTAAAAATACTGCCCCTTTTCCTGCTCAACGCATTCTATTTCTTTTCCAAGTTAATTATAAATGGACTTGAAAAATTAAAAGCTGTTTTTGTGGAACGCGCAGGTTCTAAAGAAAATTAAAAATCGCCCATCCCCATGAGGAACACCGCAGAGGAGCAACGACTCTTCTTCTCTCTACGACCAGTCTTTATTAATGTGTTAGTTTAAGATTACTCTACAAATGGTAATGTAAAATGTATCGCTCTTATTATTCTAAATAAAACTGTTTATAATTGTGGAATGTTTATCCATGCAAATCTTGCGTTTCATTATAAAATGAACCTTTTTCTACACGAATTTGTTATTAATCATTTTTTGATAGGACGCGTAGTTTTTTTTTCAATCGTGAAAACTAGCATTTAGAAAAATTAAATTTTTTTAATAACACACTTGATTTTTTATATGAATGAAAATACGCCTGTTTCAATACCAATGCATATTGTGAATTGTAATAATATAAATGAATTGAAATGATAAATTTTTCATGGCAGCTGAGAATAAAATTTAATTCAAAATAAGGAACAAATAGTAAACTAATGATAATAAATCAAATTTGTACTTTATTTTGCAATATCTGAAAAATCAATCTCAGGCCGAGGAATAGAAATAAATGTAATATACATTTGATATAATGGTGTTGCATAATGTAGAAAATCTCGCATTTTGAACATAATCGGGTGTGAAGCACGAGATACGTGATGAGAATGTGTTCGTTAAAGCCGAAGGAGATTTAACAAAAGAAAATTCACAATCACCGGTGCGGACCGACTGAAAGCTACCTTTACGCTACAGCTGAACCATAAAGTAACCCTAAAGTAATCTTAAAGTAATCTAGAATTATAATGAATAAAAGAAACAAAATAAATATCTAAATTGTTGCAATTATACTTCTGCGTTAAAATTTACTTTAGAAGGTAATGTCGTATTTGCATTAAGTTTTTTTAGCGTTAGAAATTAAAAAAAGCATAGTGGCTGTCCTTGAAGGTCTGCTAGAGGCGACTTCAAGCACATTTTATCAGATCTACTGAGATGCGCTTAAAGTCGTATTTAGCAGACTTCAATGACAGCCACTATGTTTTATTAAATTTCTAACGCTAAAAAATAAAATTATTGGAATAACGGCATTATAACGTTAATTTTAACGTACAATTGTAATTGCAACAATTTAGATATTTATTTTGCTTACTTTGTTCATTATACCATAATTCGAGATTACTTTAAGATTACTTTAGGGTTACGCTTTAGGGTGACGCTTGCGTTCTAGAACCGTCGATATTGGATATGTAATCTCCATATAAATTTGAGAAAAGATGGATTGATTGACTTTTCTAGGAGGATCTGGGTTCTCTTCATCAAACTTGTCGAGAAACTTCCACTGAGGTATATAGAATGGGGATGGTGACTTATAAAAGCCGGACTGGAGTGAAGCGCAGTCATTCCGTTTTCGAACTCAAAGTGATGAGCATCTAAAGTAAATCTTGAATAGTGAATAGTGATTAAAAGTAAACGAAAAATATGAAGAAGCTAAAAGAAGAAAGAAAAAGTAGCGGAGTGAGAACTTTAACAGGGACTTGATGTAAAGATACTCCTTAACGAGTGTGGATGAAGCATTGCGTTGACATAAGTCTTTTAAAATCAACGCCTTGCTTAATGCATACTACCTAAAGTTTGGAAAAGAGGTACCCGATATGAAGAATATCAAATAAAAAAACGTGTGCAGTGATGAAGAAGACAATGAACAAGATAGTATACCGATGTCTTTCAACTTCTATTATGTGTGGATAAAGGATCTTTCTCGACTAGTCAGCAGGCAACTTCCTAATGAGAAAATTAGAACATTTATCTATGATCGATGCCTGAACTATTTTAGAAGTATGGAAAAGTTGGTTACTCAGACTGAAGACTGCAAAAAAGATGATGAATGTAAAGTCATGCTGCCGAAACTGCCATGCTGCATGAAGTTTTTGACATCGGGTACTTGTTCAAGGGCAGTTTCAATGCTGCACTATCATTCTACAACTCCTGTCCTGAAGATATCGATCCAGCAAAGTGGGTTTCTCTGGAGTTTCTGCTAATTGCAAATAACTTTGAGATGATGCGGTCCTACACACGAACATTGTAACCTAGAATATCAAGGCACAAATACTATACCTGTTGTGTTCCACAACTTGAGTGGAGACCATGCTTACTTCATCGCTCGTGACATTGCTTCACGATTTGAAGGTAGAGTCAAAGTTCTCGCTTTAAATAAGGAAAAGCACATATCCTTTACAAAATATGTTCAGGGAACGCAGATAAAATTCAGATTCATGGAATCTTCCTTGGAAAAGGCAGCATTGTATTTGACTGAATATAAAATTGTAAGTGCCATTTTTTCTGGAATTGAGAATGAGAAAGTTGAACTTCTAACGCGAAAAGGTGTTCCACCTCATGCATACCTAGACTCGAAGGTGAGTCTGAAAGAAAATCAGCTTCCACCAAAAGAAATGTTCTATAGTAATCTGAATGACTCATCAATATCTGATGAGGACTATGAACATGCACAATATGTATGGTGTGCAATCAACGTTAAAGCTCTCGGTGAATATGTGAAACTCTATATAAAGACAGATGTGTTTTTCCTGGCTTTATATGGGACGCCATGCTCAAATATACAGGGATAAGATTGGAACTCCTCACTGACGTTGATTGCTATTGATGATTGAGAATGGTAAGAAGGGGGGAGTGAGTCAATGCTCCAACCGATACGCCATTGCCAATAACAAGTACATGATAGTTTTCAACGAAAATGGGGAGATGATCTACATTGTATATTTCGATGCAAACAACCTTTATGGTTGGGCAATGGGACAACGTCTTCCTTACGGTGGTTTCGAGTGGGTTACAAAATTGAAAAAATTTAATTTCAATGTTCCAGATGATTCACCCGTTGGTTATATTCTGGAAGTTGATTTGTACTATCCACCCGAGCTTCACGATGAGCATAATGATTTATCGTTCTATCCAGAACACTCGAAACTACCGGGTTCCAACCAGGAGAAGCTTCTAACTACTCTTTAACTGAAACAGAAGTACGTTCTCCATTACCGGGCTCTCAAACATGCTCTGGCAAACGGTCTTGTATTAATAAAAATTCACAGAGTACTTGAATTTAATCAGTCAACATGGCTCCAGATTTACATAGATTTCAATACTGAAAAGAGAGCAGAAGCTAAGAATGAATTTGAAAAGAACTTGTACAAATTGATAAACAATGCAGTTCACGGGGAAAAAATGGTAAAAGTACGAAAACATGTTAATGTGAAGCTCGTGACGAATTGGAAAGTAGGTATAGAGCTGAAGCCCAAATCGATAAACCGAACTTTCACAGCCGAGCAATTTTCAGTGAAAATCTCGTCTCCATATAATTAAGAAAGACGGAAGTTTTGTTTAAAAAGTCAATCAATGTTGGTCTAACAGTGCTGGATGTAACGAAAATCCTAAATTATGATTTTCACTACGGCTACATGCGTAAAAAGTATCTTAATAACTGCAAACTCTTGTACACTGATACTGGCAGTTTAATATATAAGGAGAAGTGTCAGGACATTTATACTGATATGAAAGAGGATATGGAAAAGAATATTCAACAGTTCGATACATAAGATTACTCTCGAGATAACGTTTTCGGAATGCGGCAAAAAAAAAAAACAAGAAAGTTCTAGGCCTCATGAAAGATAAATGTAGTGGTGAAATTATTATGGAATTTGTTGGCTTGCGGAGCAAGATGTAGAGTATCTTCGTGAACGGCGAAGACTTTGTTAAAAAAGCAAAAGGTTTGAGAGAATGCGTCGTGAAGAAATCAATAACCTTCTATGATTACATTGAATGCCTGCGAAATTCTAATATACAATCTTGAACACAGTACGTAATCAGATCTAGAGTTGAGAACGTTGAAACTAACAAACAAAAATTGCTTTGAGCCCCTATGACGACAAGCGATTATTGTTAAAAGATAATACTGAAAGATTAGTTGTAAATAGCACTATAAAGGTTTTTTTATTGTATATAATTGTAAATAATAGTTATAAGGACGTAACTGAATAAAAGACAACATAATATGTGTATGAATTGCTTTTTATTTATCAAAACCTTACATCTAGTTAGAACAAGCGTAGACGTAATATGAATTTAACACAAGTTCATGGTTAGCTTAGCGCTCATAGTTTCATCGTTGGTTCAACATTGATTTATCATTGGTTCAAAATTGATTCAGCGTTGATTCAACATTGCACAAAATTGATTAAATATCTGATTTATCTGTCCAGTTGTTATGTGAATTATCAAAGCCTAACCACTTCACAAATATTTTGTTGCCACGTTTCTTGATTATTTTTTCTACAAGGTATACGTTTGGATGCTTAACTTTGAGAATTTCTTGTTCATAGAATACGCCAGCGATGAGCTGTTCTTGATAGTCTTTGAGCATGTATGTCACTGGATTCGTTGTCATGACACGACCTACAGTAAATATCTCTGTTTCCAGTTGGGAGTGTATCCTTTCTCAAAGACATTCTTGTACTTGCTGACTCGAACTCTGTCACCAACTTTGAACTTTGGCCTACTCTTGGGTATATTTCGTATTTTTTTGAAGTATTGCATCAGCTCGTCTTTATCCTCGGCAGTGACATCTTTTGGCTTCATATCAAAATGGCTATCCATTGGTAGTTGCCTCTCAAGCTGAATTGGGGCCACATCTTATTTTCGAGTGTACGAATAAATCATTCATAGATTGACGCCTTCAGATTACTATGCGTTGAGTAGAGATTCATGCCGTATCGTTGCATAAGTTTTTTAAAATGTAAATTATAAAATTCTTTGCCTTCATCAGTGTGTTTATTTTTTTGGTACACGACCCTGCACAAGTATAGATTGCGTTGTTGAAGTGACATCTGGTCCACTCTTGCTTTTAACAGGAATAGCCCAGGGCGTGCTTGGAGAAAATATCTATAACGGTAAGTAAATACTTGTAGCCACTATTCTCATGGGCATAGGGTAGCATTTGAACCAAATATGCCCGCCACGTCTCGTCTATACCACGCATTTGCACGCGACGTCGTGGATAACTCTTTCTAGCAGGTTCATGGAGTTCTGCGACTAGTGCCAATTTCTCGTTGTCTATTCTCGAGGGCGTTTAATCGAGCGTCCGGCTGAGCAATGAGTTAAGTGTGATGGATTGACAAATCTCGCTGAGTGTCAATCTGAAGATTTTAGTTCCTCGTTGATTGATTCTTCGAGTATACGTATCATCAAATTATTATTGTCAATTTCTGTAGGCATAGATGATGTGACCTTATACACTGTACGTATCTTGTTTTGTAATATGCGCTGTACAAGTCCGAAATTGACTGCATCGTATTGTTCTTTGGCCTCGCTAACGTTACAAAGACTTTTGCCGTCTACGTCGTAATGGCCGTCAAAGGTGATCTTGAATCCAATACCAGGAGGCCTACGGCATGCTGCAGCGTGACGTCCAAACACGTCGATACTCATCGTGATACTGACCATAGTGTTATGAGCACGCTTCTAATATATGATTCCATCTTTCGGCAGTTCCTCAATAATTGATATAATTTCATTATTTTGACTCGGATTGCCTGCTGGCTGAGACGGTACGAACAGGTTCAGTTGAGATGTACCCCTTCTTGTGTGCATTTGTAGCCATCAACATTTCTTTATAATTTTGTAAATCGTCAGCGCTTATAGATGTCTCCTCGGGATTTTTTCTAAACAGAAATTTAAGCAGACCAAGGGTTTTTAGATACTGTTTTTTATCAACGTGAATATATTGTCCTTCAAAACTAATTTGTTCATCACCAATCATAAAACTGCCATCATTAAGCCTACGCATACCATAAACCATATCCAAATACTGCTTTCTATTTGGTTGCAGCATTCTGAGAAACTTATTTGTTAAATACTCATAATTAGCAGCAGGCTCAGACGTGACATCTTCTTGAAGCATGGTTGTATTTTGCTCATTTTCAGCATTAGCCGTTATGAAGGAAGCTTTATATTCCTGTTCTTTATATTTTTTTGTGACAGGCTCATTGTGTTCAACTTCCTTCTTAATTGAAGGATTAGATATGTCAACCAGCTTCTGCAGTGGCATGACGATTGGCTTAAACGTTTCACTCATTATTATCTTTTCAGTGGCTTCTTTACCTATTTTGAGCATTCGATGTTTACATCGAATCTCCTCACTAGCTTTTGCGATTTTACGGAGCACTTCCTTCTCTTTGTGAAATTTTGACATGTTGATGTCTTGGTGTCAATGAGAGAAAATCCATACTTTTCAGTATTCCAACATGCTGAACATAAGTCTCGAAATTGCGAATAACTCATGACAGTGTTTACATCATCGTCATACACATGTCTTAAATTTCTTTCATCCTGCTTGAAAAGTATTAACAGAATGACATTATCCCGAACTAGATGTTTAGGAATTCGAGCGTAAGTTTGACATAACTAAAAACTATCAACGTTCAAAACTATCAGCGTGTCTAACCATACAGAAAAAGGCTGCTGATGTTATCCTATTTCCCACAGGCCACATCATCAAAATTAAATTTTAGAATTTGGTTGAGCCTCACTTGGTGGTATTACTTCTTCATGCTCACTGAAAGAAAAATATTCAACGCCATCTACATTATTTAAAACTCGTTCCAAGAATTTGTACTTTGGTTGTTTGAGAGATTTCGAGTACAAGTATACGTGGTTTAAATTCAATCCGTTTGGGAGCGAGATTGAAGCAAGTAATGTATTTGTCTTGCCCCAATTTGAAGGTCCACAAAGCACTGCAAGAATGCTGTCTCGTAGTAGGCTGCCATGACGTTTCACACTCTTCGTTTCTGATTGGACGAGAGTGTCTCAGTTAACAACCGGAAGTTTAATAGGTTGTGTCTTGAACCGCATCTTGACTTCGGCTGTTTTGTAAGCTATAAATACATCCCTTATATAGCTTTTACATCAGTTGCGTGCTAACCTCCGTAGAGTGTGGAATGATTGTGCACTGTCAAGCGATTAAAGTGTCCTGCCGTCATCATCGAGGTAAAGGATTGGTCAACAAAGTCATCAACAACTTACCGTTTGAGTTGCACTTGCCTGGCTACCAATACTGTGGTCCAGTTACTAAACTAGCCAAACGACTTGCTAGAGGTGATCCTGGTATTAATCCTTTAGACACAGCGTGTAAATAACACGACATTGCATACTTGAGAAATCGTGAAAACTGTCAAACAAGAAACGCTGCAGATCCTGTACTAGCCAGTAAAGCTTGGCAGCGTATTTCTGCCGAAGACGCTGGAATTTACGAGAAAGCGGCAGCACTGGCAATAACTAACGTAATGAATGCTCAAGCAAAACTCGGTATGGGGTTGAGAAAGGTTGTAAATGCAGTTAAGAAAGCAATGAAACGAAGTAGTAATGCAAACGTGGCTATCAAGTTTGCAATCAGAGGTGCACCGAAAGCTGTCAAAACCGTAGGCGATAAAAATCAAGTTCAAAACCCACGTACCCTACCAATACATTTTTAAGTGGAGCAGCAGGTGTAGTTAAGGCGGTAAATGATGCTAGCCCAACCAAACAACAACTGGCAGAAGCTCAACGTCATAACAATGCAATGGAGGCTATTGCTCTAGGAAGAGGTTTACACCTAAAACCCTACAGAAAAGGATTAGGTATTCATATGAAACCTCATCGAAAAGGAAAGGCACTTCATCTAAGACCAGTGCCAAAAAACTTGGAGTGAAGCTACCACACCATGCACTCACGGATGCCGATCTTTTCAGGTATGCTAAGGCTCTAAAGAGTCCACATTTTCGTGGAGTCTTTATGCGCAATCAACTACCAGTAAAGGGACCCCGCCAAATCGAGTCAGTTCTTGTCAATTTTGATAATAGTTATAGCCCCGGCACCCACTGGATGAGTTATAGAAAGATTGGTGATAATGTTCTATACTTTGACAATTTCGGTAATCTTTGTCCACCATCGGATCTTGTAGATTACCTCGGTGTTGGTAGCGTGATAAAGTACAATCACGACAGATATCAGGACTATGACAGAATTGAACGTGGACACTTGTATTTAAAATTTCTATGTAAACAGCTGCATATAAAAGATAAATACTGTCTTTATAAGAGTGTGCGATGAACTGACTAGAGTCAGTATAGAGGAGAACACCATCGTGGATGAATCATTTACTCTCAAGATAACAGAAAACTCTTCTGTACGAGAAACAGAGTATTTTCCACCAATAGAACTCTCTTCTCATAAGAACTATGCACTTGGACTTGTTAAACTGCTCACATTCAACGTGATTCCTAACGTTGGCACTGGAAAGAATAAAATTTATGTCGGTGATCGAGTAGTGATCATACGTACTGGCACCTATGAGATTGAAGACATTGAGGGTTATGTCCAGAAGGCTCTGGGAGTTGATAGCATTGCAATAAACATTAAGCCAAACAATAATAATAATACATTGCGCAGCGAGATAAAGTGTTATCGCAAAGTGAACTTTCAACCACATGATTCTATTGGACGTTTGTTGGGATTCACACCACGTGTTCTCAAAGCCAGTAAGACTCATACTTCTGATCTACCTGTGGTTATTCGCAAAGTGAATGCTCTACGAGTTGAGTGCAATATCACTACTGAAGCTTACATCATTGACCGTAAAATGTACACGATCCATGAATTCTTTCCTGTTGTATCACCAGGATATAAGATTGTTGAAATAATGTCAAGCGTCATTTTCCTCCCAATCGCCGTGATGACAATACATCAAGTTGACCTCCGTATAGAAAATCAGGACGGAGACTTGGTGAATTTCAGAGTAGAGGTTATTACGATAAGACTGCACGTAAAATCATCATAATGTGTATCGTGTACAATCGCAAGGGAGTCTATATAAGAGAGTAAAAATGCCAAACACAAGCCAGTTATCAACCAGCACGCAAGGCGCTAACACCTCAAAACGTGCACTTTCTGACAATTATCATAATTTATGATATTTATCATCTCCTTCTGTTGCAACAAAAATGAAAGAAAAACTGAACATTTAAACACCAGTGAGATGGCATTAGTCCATAGCTCACTATGAGATTCATGTACATCAGCCTTATGCCTCATCATCATTTAAAAACAGCGATGAAATTCGAATTTCTGTCCAGCATCAAGATTTGTGTATACTACCAAGCAAGAGTTCACTGCATGTGCATGGAACACTGCCAAGGTCTGATGGAGTTACAGCTGTTACTGGTACAGCCCTGGTAAGCAATGCCATCTGTTACCTGTTTTATGAAAATCGCTATGAACTCATTAGTATTGAGATTGATCTTTGCAAAAATGTCGGTCTCACTAGCACCATAAAAGGCCACGTCTCACTTACACCTCGACAATTTTTTTTTATTGAGAATACAGGGTGGCTCGACAGCCCGGAAGGAATAAAACCTCTTACTAATATTAAATGATACTTTGATGTCACTATACCACTCAGTATGATCCTAGGATTTTCTGAAGACTATCGAAAAACTGTTGTTTACGCAAAGCATGAACTTATCCTGACAAAATCACGCAGTTACTTGAATGCTATTTCTCAAGCATGACAAGCGCCAGGAAACGAAGAGCAATGTAAGACCTCGATTTATAAAGTGGAATGAATAATACCATATGTAATGGCTCAAAACAAAAAAAAATAAAATTGCCGAAAAATAATGAAAAACAAGCGCCCACAACACTGAGTTTTTGCTCATGGGAATTATATGAATACCCTCTGCTCCACACCACCTCAAGACATATATGGACAGTGAAAACTAGGGCTCTGACTTTGCCAATACCCGGTAACCCGGGTGCTCGGGCGAGTACCCGATGACACGGGTATTACTCGGGTACCCGGTAAATAACCAAAATATCGGGTACCCGGATACCCGGGTAAGTTTCGGGTATAAGGAATACAGTGAAGCAAAAGGTGACATGATCTTAAATGTCTGATAACCCTTCATTCAATTCGTCAGGATGTCGCCTCAACGGCCAATTGGATATGGGATTATTTTGTCATAAAGTGTCATATATTGCAGCGAAATATTTTAATACCAAAACTTAACGTCATCACCAAGGCACCATGGAGAAATCTTTAAAATCACAACCCGAACACGCGGGTATTACCCGATTATCCGGGTACCCGATACCCGAGTAATACCCTTGATCTTGGGTACCCGGGTCCCTGAGTATCCGAGTAAATATACAACATAATATAACGAATGTTAAGGTATTTCTCAAATCATAGTACTATCCGTACGCTAATTTGAATCTGGACTTTGGCCATAATCAGTTTCCACTACTGTATGAGATGTGTGCAAACTTTCAGGAAGCCTAATATGGTAAAGAGCCTGAACCAATGTTGAAGAAAAGTGATTTAAGAAAAGACGCTCGTCTCAGTGTCATTGATTTCTCAAAACAAAATGAGTTTCTTAAACAGGCCTCAGTGCACGTTCGTTTGGAATTTGAATCTGTACACAACTTCCCGGCTGAAACTGCAGCCTACTGTCTAATTATACATGACTATTCTACCTACTTTTATAGTAACGGTGTACAATCCACCCCATGATAGGGGTAGTTTTAAGTGTTGGAATGGTGCTATGTAAGAAGAATGGACGTAGAGACTATACCTTAATATACTAACGCGATCTTAACTACATAACAAACATAGTTAAAAGCTATTTCAATCACTTTCTTATGCATGAAGTACTTTTCACTCCCAATTAGGGGTAGTTTTTCCATTTTTTAGTGCTGAAAGGGGTTGAAAGGGTAAACGATTGACAAACCCGGTTACAGCATGCATTGACGATTATTTTGAGCTTTGTTGCGTTAATTTATGTACTTTCCTTCAAAAACTACGTTGGGCGCAAAAAAAGGGGCGGATTTCGGGGTGCGTCTTTATTTGTATATTTTTAAGGGCGCAAAAAGAACAGTTAATTACAAGTATATATTAAAAAATAACTATCTCGTGCAGAATAGTATCCTAAAATCTGGCAAAAATTCAGAAGACTATGAATAACCCAAAAAATAAATGAAATTGAAAAAAAAACTTTGAAACTCTTCAGATGATATTTTTTAAAACCTATTTTTTCTCGCGCATGTTGTCTGTATTTAAGTCCATTCCACTCAAATAAATTTCATCGTTTGTAAAAAGGATGCTTCTTGACAAAAAACGAAATTTACTTTAAAATTTAAGG
>CAKNWU010079373.1:0-15381 GCA_932072015.1 Andricus quercustozae
CTTTGACTTATTTTAAAGTTTTTTTGAACTCTCTCAAAACCTTTACAATACACCATTCATTACTTTGAATTTCTACAATTCTTTCGTATTATCTGAATTCTCCTGAATTCTTTTAAATTATCTGAAATATTTTGTATTCAAATAGTCTTCTGAATTCTTTTTCAGTTTTCTGAATTCTTTCGATATTTTTAGAATACCCATTGAATTATTTTGAATTTCTTCAAGTGTTTTGAATTCTGTAGAATTCTACAGCATTGAAAATATTCGAAGAAAGTTAAAGTAATTCGACGTGGATTCTAAAGATTTCAAGTGAATTAAAAATATTCAAAAGAAGGAGTTCAAACTATCTCAAGGTGTATTCTCATGGTTTCAAGATAATTAAAAAACATTTTTAAAACATACCGTGATATCGTGAGAATTCGAAAAATTCAGAGTAGTTTAAAGAGTTCATAACATTTCGAAACAATTCAGAAAATTCAGAAGAATTTAGAGTACTTTGAAGAATTCAGAGAATTCCAAAGAATTCAAAGATTTCAAAAGAATTCACAGAATTCAAAATAAATTAAGATAATTAAAATTTTTTTAGATAATACAAAAGAATTCAGAGAATTAAAAATATGTGACAAAATTCAAAAGAATTCAGACAATTCAAAAATTATCAGAGAATTCAGATCAATTCAAGGTGCTTTATAAAGATTTCAAGAGAATTAAGAAAAAACTTTAAAATTTCTGTAGAATTCGTGTGAATTCTACAGAATCAAAAATATTCAAAGAAAGTTAAAATAATGCAACGCGTATTCTAATGATTTCAAGATAATTAAAAAACATTTAAAAGATTTAGTGATATCATGAATTCAACAAATTTAAAACAGTTTAGAGAGTTCAGAAAATTTTAAAACGATTCAGAGAATTCAAAGAATTTGGAAGAATTCAGAGGATAGCAGAAGAATTCATATAATTAAGAAGAATTCATAGAATTCATAGAATTAAGAAGAATTCATAGAATTCATAGAATTAAGAAGAATTCATAGAATTAAGAAAAGCATTCACACAATTCAAGAAAAATTATAGGATTTCAAAATAATTTAGAGAATAAAAAAGAATTCATAGAATTCAAAAGATTTCAGAGGATTTGACAGAGTTCAGAGGATTCAATGAAGTCAGACAATTGAGAAGAATTCAGAAAATTCAGAGAATTGAGTAGATTTCAGAGAATACAAAAGACTTGTAGAAAATCAAAATTATGTGTGGTGTACTCTAAAGGTTTCAAGATAATTGCAAAAAACTCAGAAAAAATTCAAAGGACAACAAGTGAATTCTAAGAATTCGTTTGAATTCTACAGAATTTTAAATACTCGAAAGAAGTTAAAATAATTCAAGGTGTATTCTAAAGGAAAAGATATTTTCTAAGAATCTCGTCTCTCAGTTGCCGTATGAAATTGCACCGTTGATATTCACAACCTCCTGCAAATTCAAAATTACTCTTTTGCGCACACACCCTCATCAGTCACACATGGAATATCGTCCATTTAACGCATGATTCCGATTGGTTAATCTTAAATTGTTAAGTACTTATTAATTATTAACTTTACAACAAATTTTTATTATTATTTTCAACTCCATTTTTTATGAGGAATTCAAAAATATAAAAATGTACCTTGAGTACTGGGACACCCTGTATATTAAATAATTTAATAATAAACAATAAATAATACATTCAAAGGAGAAGAACCTATATTTCTTTCAATTTATTAATATTAGGAATATTCGCTTTTCGCGGTTTGTATAACGCACGGGAAGTGAAGTGGTAAAAAGCAGTTACAAAAAGACTTTTTCTAGCTGCTGCGCTTGCGCTCTTCGAGCAAGATTACTTTTTCTAACTGGTGCGCTTGCGCATTTCGATTCAAAATTACTTTCCAGGACTTCCAAATTATAACCTCACTTCATTATTAATTCTATTATTCCATTTCCATTATTTCCATTATTTATTTGATTTCATTATTGATTGATTTATTATTGACCTCACTTCATTACACTTGACAGATTGATTGTGAGTATTAAAAAGTGATTGCACCAACTCGAAGTGAAAAGATACCATAAAGGACACATAAATTACCGTAAACAATCGATAAATAGCCATAAATTACCGACAATTTTCAAAAATAATTCGTGGTAATTAATCAATTCACAAGAAATTTCCCAAATTTCTCGTTATTTCTGATATTCCAAAATTTTCCGTAATTTTACCATAAATTTTCAAAATTTCTGGATAATTTTTTTTTTAATCTTAAATTCCCTGCATTTGTTACAAAAATACCATCTGCAACGGATGCTGAAATTAGGCAGTTGTAACTCTTGTGAAGTTTACAGTACTTGCTATCGGTTCATCTTCGGGTCGTTTCTGGCTCGTTTAAGGCTCGCCTGTGGCTCGTACAGCAGACTTCACACTCGTATAGAACTGCCTAATTTCC
Source organism: Andricus quercustozae (assembly GCA_932072015.1). NCBI lineage: Eukaryota > Metazoa > Arthropoda > Insecta > Hymenoptera > Cynipidae > Andricus > Andricus quercustozae. The sequence goes on from CAKNWU010079373.1 coordinate 2,472, forward strand.
GCACTTGTAGCACAGTAATATTTTTTTAGTGATTTAACTGTAAAATTAAAAATTGGAATCGTAGTAATCTTGTTTTATTCTTCTATATCATTAATTGGCAACGCCATGTTTCCCGAGCGCTGCAGCGCGCTTATTATTTCTCTTTTATAATAATGATCCTAGGAAACGGCAATTTGTTTTAGATTTTTGCGAGTTTGGGGGATAAAATTGAAAAGGGAAGATACTGGAAGATATGAAATCTCATATTTCCGAAACGTGTTAATCGTGAGGAAGTTAGTAAGGGGTACGCTTGCGCTGAATGTTGCGCGTGTTACAGAAGCAGCCACCTGTGCGCTCACCCTCCTCAAACTCACCCCCGTCAAATCCGTACTTCCTCCCATATATATACGAAGCTCCGTTAGCCGATGCCGCACTTCGCATCATTACCACCCTAGTAACTTGAACGCTTCTCCCGGTGCAAATATCACTAAATTCTGCAAATTAAACCAACATTTTCTTCTGGGATCACCGCATTTTGTTTCTGGTGAGTTTTTATTTTTTTGGTTATTTTATAGTTTTTTAAATTATTTTTAGAAGATATTTAATAGTGCTCCGCGCTTCACCGGTTAACCGTTTACAGAATTCGAAAATTTCTACGTTTAACTGTTTAAAACAGTAGGAAAGTTAATTCGGTTAAACTTCCTATTGTTTTTAACTTTTTTTTAAATTTAAACTAACTTCAGTTCAGGGTCTCAAATCTTGCCTAGACGAAAAGTGTTTAGTCCGATATCAAAAAGTGCAGTGGAAAATTAACTTTATTTTCTAAGCAAAATTTTCAGTTTTCTAACCAAATATTTTTAAAATATTAAAAATTAACTTGGATGGTTATATTCATTTTCTCGTTGAAAATTTAAGAATTTGGTTGAAATTTTTTTTTTCTTGACTGAAAAATGTTTCTCAGTTGACGGTTCAACTCTTTTGTTGAAAATTCATCCCTTGGGTAGAATCTTTATCTTATTCATTTTATCTTTGTTTTGTTGAAAATTCAACTGTTTTATAGATAATTCGACAATTCGGTTAAAATTTAATTTCCTTCTGGAATGAAAAATCTCTCTTGATGGAAAATTCAACTCTTTTGTAAGAAGTTTCATCTTTTTGGTTAAAAGTGCAACTGTTTGCCTAAAAATTAATCTTTTTTGGTTAAGTTTTTTTATTTAAAATAAATAAAACATTTTAGTAGAAATATCAAATTTTACATTTTTTGGTTGAAAGCAAATTTTTTGGTTGAAAATTTAATGATTTTAATATTGCTTCAAGGTTTCTCTTTTTTAGTTGAAAATTGAACTACTTGCTTCAGTGTATAACTACTTTGTTAAGAATGTATTTTTGTTCATTTTTTCATGTATCAGTTTAGTTGAAAATTAATTTCTTTAGTTGAAAATTTATCTATTTTGTTAAAAATTCCTCCTTTATTGGTTTAAAAAATAAATATTTTTGATTGAAAATTTGACTAATTCATTTTTGGTTGAAAATTGATACTTTTTAGTTCGAAAATCAACTACTTGGTTTAAAGTTTAACTTTGTTAATAATTAATTTTTTTGGTTTAAGTTTTATTATTTTAGTTGAAAATTTATCTCTTCGTGGAAAAATTTAAATATCTTGTTAAAAATGCTCTCTTTTTTTGGTTCAATTCACCTGTTATTAATCGAAAATTAAAATATTGTTTGGTTGACATCAACTATTACATTTAACTACGTGGTGAAGAGCTTAAATATTTTGTTAAAAATTAATGTTTTTGATGAAGTGTTAAAAATTAAACAATTTGAAAATTGTTAATTTCTAAATGATTTAAATTTACTTAAAAGAATTAAATTTTTAAACGGTACTTGTAAGAAAAGTTTTAATATTACAAATCTTAGTAAATTCTCATTTAAAATTACTTTGTTTTGAACTTTTTTTTAAATAATTCAATTTCAAAGATTTATATTTGAAATTTGTGGTGAAAATGAAGGGAAATTTGTTTTTTTTTATATTATAAAAATTTGACTAACCCATTTTAATATTACATTATCATTTTTGAATGTAATAACAATTTAAATTTCTAGAATTTCAGAAGTCAAATTTTAATATTTTTGAGTTAAAAATCATTTCAATTCAAAATTAAAAAATGATCAATTATTTAATTTTGAACGCTTCGAATAAGAAATAATACAATTTCAATTCCTTAGAATTTTAAATTATCCAATTTCCAAATTTCTAATCTGAAATTGTTCAATTTTTAACGTTTTGAAAATGTCCTATTATTGAAATTTTAATATGAAATAATTCAATTTCCAGATTCTTCAATTCGAAATAAGGCTGTTCAATTTTGTACGCTTTGAATTAGAAATAATAGCATTTCAACTCCTTACTAATAAACTTGTCCAATTTTTTAATTTTTACTCTGAAAATTTTTAATTTAGAGCTTTTGATTAAAAATATTTTAACTTGAAATACTTTCCATTTCCTAGTATTCAATTTTAAACCCTTCTATTTGGAAATATTTTGAATGTTTATAAATATTCGAAATATTTCCCTTTTTTTTCGAAATTTTACCTCATCTAAAATTGTTTGCTTTGGAACGTTTTGAATTCAAAATCGTTCAATATGTTTTTTATTTCAAACTATTTCAATTGAAAATTATTAATTATTTATTATTGTTTATTTTATTACTATGGACCATTATTATTACTATTTTATTTTATGTATTATTATTGCTTCTTGTTTAAATAAATTATTAAATACAAAGTTTATAAAAGCTAAATTAATTTTGTATAAGAAATTTTTCTCTATAAATGAAAAGTTGAGAAACAGTTTTTAAAAAGTTTAGTGATAATCTGAAGAAAGCGAATGTAAAGCAGTGAATATCCAATCCAATTTTGTCAAGGAAAAAATTGGGGGAAATAAAATTTGAACAAAAATATAAATTAACTAACTTAGAGGTTAGTAAAAGCATAGAAAAGGACTTTTCCGAGTTTTTATTGTTTTTTTAATGGAAATTCATTTTAATGCATAATCATAAATTAGGGAGTGTCTACACGTAACGAAAAAATGCGGCTATTTGTACCGGACTTTAATCCAATAGTTTCATTACATGTAGCCACGGCTAATCAATGATGCCGGGGGCGACTTCAATTCCAAATTATTTTTCTTGATAAAAAGTGCATTTCTTATCAACTTTTTTGAGTTCTAAGTTATTTCTCAAGTTCTTTTTCGGTTCAAAAAAATGTGTAACTCAATAAATAATTTTTGAAATCTACTTAATTAATAAAATCCTTCATTTATAGAATAACTAATTGTGGACGCTTTCAGTAATGGTATACTTAAAAAAAACACTATTATTAAAATTTTATTTTAATTTTATTTAAAAATAATATTACGCAAAGTTAATTTTTGATCTAAGTTATCTTAGTTTTTCTTATATTTTTTAATATGTGTAATAAGTTAATATTAATTTAAAACCACTATGCATTAATAAAAATACATTTTTTTAAACGTAAAAGTATATTCAAGAATATTTAGATACCAATGTTCTTTCATTATTAAATGATTTTGTCAATTTTCGTGTACATTTTTAAATATTTAATCATTAATTACGAGAAACTGAATGAAGTGAGAGCTTAATAACTGTTGCAAATAACAAAATACTTTCATCATTTTGGAGACGGTGTTCCAAGCTATAATTATCGATATTTTCTCAATTTTCTATTTAATTACAGAGTCCATCGTAATTATCAAAATTACTTTCTAGTAATTAAGTAATCCTGTGTCAATAATTAGAACCATACAATATTCATACAAATATGTACCATTAGGGTGGTCCAAAAATACTTTGGATTTTTTTTTTCGAATTTTTATGCATATCGCTCCCAAATTTGTTCAAATCTATACAAAAAATACGTTAAAAATATGATATTTAGAGGTTTCGCAAGCCCCATGAAGTTTAACACGTATTTCCCATTAGAAAAAAATACCTTTTTGTCAATTTTATTAAGAATCGTCAATATCAGGTGAATCGAGTTGAAACTGAACATTTCTCGTCAAAATTAGATGTAGAATACAAATAAATAATTACTTTTTGAATATTACCCCCATAAGTATATTTTATAGGGGCCCAAAAAACCCCCATAAATGAAAAAAATAGGATTTTCGAGTTTTTGGCGCTAATTAAGATTTCTGTGCAGTTTTCCAAATACAAATTATTTGTAATATATAAAATCCTACTCTCTAGTGATACTAAAATGTTTACACACATTTTTTAAACAATTTATCATGGTTTATAGTAATTTTCTCTTAGAATAGAGTTATGAAGTCGCTGTTATTTCGAATTTTTAAAGTTATTTTCAACTTTTCAGTTAGAGCGAGGCCATTATCAAATAAATTTAACGGAAATAATTGTTTAAACAATTTATTATTATTTATAATAATATTCTCTTACAATAATGCTAGAAAGTTGCATTTTTGTCTAAAAAATTTCATTTTCTGTCTGCTTTTGGATTATAGCGAGGTAATCATTAATTCATGTTAACAATAATAATTGTTTAAATAATTTATTATAATTCTTATTAATATTATCTTTGAATAATGCTTAAAAGTTGCGGTTTTTTCTGAAATATTCAACTTTTTGTCCACTTTTCCCTCAGAGCGAGGTAGAAATTGATGAAATTTAACAAACATAATTGTTTCAAGAAATTATCATTGTTTGTAAACATATTCCATAATGCTAGATAGTTGCGGTTTTTTCTGAACGTTTAAACTTTTTATCCACTTTTCACTTAATGGGGTAATAGTTAATGCAAGGTAACAAACATAATTAGATAAATAATTTATTATTGTCTATAACAATCTTCTCTTAGAGTAATGGTGAAAAGTTGCGGGTTTTTCTAGGATACTGAGGTTTTGAGCAATTTCAAGTCTTTTCACCGTTTTTAAATTTTTAAAAGGGTCTTAAGAAATTTAAAAACAACTCACAGGATTTCAAAGGATTTTGAAGAATTTCATGTAATACCGAAGTATGTTCACAAATTTTAAAAGATATTAGGGGATTTTAAAGAAATTTTAAAAGATAATAGGGGATTTTAAAGAGATTTGAAAAGATGTGCAAAAATTTCAAACGATTTTAAGGATTTTGAACGGATTTTAAGAGATTTAAAATGTTTTCGATAAATATGTCATCAAATAATAAATAAACATGAACAAGAATCATTTTATTAAATAGTACTCCATTTATTTTTTGAATGAAGTATTTTTACTCTTTTGCTAATTAAAAAAATTATTTTGAACAAAAAGTCTCTCACTTACTAATTCAAGGAAAATTTACATTAAATATGATTCATGTAGAAAATTTGAAGAATATTTCAAATAACTGTTTTATTTTAGAAAAATATATTCACAAAAAAGAAAGAAATTTAAAAAAAAATATTCTTTCTATTATTTATTTATTATTTGCTCATAACGAAAAATCCAAAGCAAAGCTCAAAATTTCAGAAAACAGTGCAATTTTCTAGCAATTCTATAAAAGAAGATAGTTTATGAACAATATTAAATTGTTGGTTAACTTGGATTAATTATTACCTTACTAAGTGAAAAGTTGACAAAGGTGGAAAATTTCAGAAAAACAACAACTATCTAGCATTACCATTTTATAAAATAGTTATGAAGAATGATAATTTGTTTAAAGAATTATGTTTGTTAAATTTCATTGATTTTTACCTCGCTTCAAGTGAAAAGTAGACAAAAAGTTGAATATTTCAGAAAAAGCGCAACTGTTTAGCATTATTCGAAGAGAATATTATTAAAAATTAAAATAAATTGTTTATACGATTAGGTTTAATAACTTAAATTAATTGTTACCTTACTCGAATTAAAAAGTGGACAAAAAGTAGAAAATTTGAGAAAAAACCAACTTTGTAGCATTATTTTAAGTGAATATTATTTAAAATAATAATAAATTGATTAAACAATTATTTCTGATAGATATTATTTGATTATTGCCTCGCTCTAACTAAAATGTTGAAAATAAGTTGAAAAATTCGGAAAAACCGCGACATTCTAACTATTCTAAGAGATAATTGCTAAACACAATAATAAATTTTAAAAAACTCGCAAAAAACAATTTTTCACTTATGGGTTTTTTTTTGGGAACCTATAAAACAGACATATGGAGGCGATATTTAAAAAATCATTATTCATTTGTATTCTACAGCTAATTGTAAAGAGAAATGTTGAGTTTTAACACGATTCAGCTAATATTGACGATTCTGAATAAATGTACAAAAACGTATTTTTTTTCTTATGGAAAATACGTATTAAACTTCATGGGGTTTGCGGAACCTCTGAATATCATTTTTTTAAACGCATTTTTTGGGTGGAGTCGAACAAATTTGGGGGCGTTATGCATGAAAAATCGAAAAAGTAATTTTCAACGCATTATTGGACCACCTAAATATACATATACTTTTAACTTTACATCCTAATTTTATTTTTATTTACTTTGAATTTAATTAAATTAATTTTTCTATGTATTTAAACGAAAATCAACACAAGTAGAAAATATTGTAGGCACTGTATTCAAATTTACAAATATTTGGGAATGTTATATAATCACCTTATCTAGTTTTCTTTTGTTTATTTAATTTAATTGAATTTGATTGAAGAATAAACTAATTTTATCTCCTAGAAACTTTTTCACATTTTCGTGTAAAAGTACAATTTTGTATATTGTAATGCTTATTGAATTGCATAAGGGTAAACTGCCCTTATGTTAAGTAAACTGCCCTTATGTGTGCTAATGGCTCTTAGTTTCCTTATTTGTTTTCCCCTTATTTCAAGATATAAGACGAACAGAGAAGCGATTCTGAATTATTCATCCAGTTACTCCAAAAAAAAAATTGACGACTTCGAGAACGCTTTTTAATGTTTAGCAATAATTGTTTACGGGCGTCGAAAAGTTGGAAATTTCCCCTTTGCAAATTTTATTTATCGAATTTCCGCGTACATATTCGTTCACGTTTTACTAACAGATAGAATTCGAAAAAATTTCCAGTATCTTAATTTGTGGACTTCATACCATTATAAATCATTTTTATAAATTTTGCATCATTCAGAAACTAGGATATATTTTTATAATAGTTTTTTTATTCATTTTTGACAATTTAGACATTTTTTAAATAAAACTATAAAAATTTGTCAATTTTAAACTGAATCACGGCACAGTAGGAAAAACTTACTTTATTAGTTTGATATAACGTACAGCCACAAATATGAACCGATTTGGACTACTTTTTGTAGAGTAACATTACTTAAAGATATTCCATCATGATATCATAATCAGATTTTTCATAAACAAATTATTTGTTGAAAGTGTTTTCTATAATATTTAATAATTTTACGTTTTTTAAGTTACATTGTAAGAAATTTGGATGGAAATAATATTATAATGGAGAAACTTTCTCTTCAGATTATTCTTGTTAATATTATAAACAAATATAATAAACAAATGCACTATTCAGGCATTTGTCGACGGAAACATTCCTTTTTTTAAGTCAACACTTATAATAATTTGTTACAATTTATGATATTTTAAACAAATGCATTATTTGGCTATCTGTCCTAGGTGACAATTGCAGCAACATTCATAATTATTTGAGTACTTTTATTACTTTTTTTAATAAATTTTTTTTTTTAAATGCATCATTCGGGAATTTGTCGACAGAAAAACTCGTTTTTTTCTATGGCAATAATTTTAATTGGGAACCCTACGATAATTCCAGTAACATTCGTAATTAGTTCATTAATTATTTGTTTTAAACAAATTGAATAAAAAAATGCATTATTCGGTCATTTGTTGATTTAGAAATTCTTTGCTTTCTATGTCAATCCTTTTAATTGGGAACTTCATGTACATTTCAGCAACATTTATAATTAGTTGATTAAATTTATGATTTTGTAAAACAAATTTAACAGACAAAATTAATTATTTAGGCATTTGGCGATGGAAAAATTAGTGTTTTTTCGAAGTCAGTCCTTTAATTCGGAAGTCCGTGATAATTTCATCAACACTCCTACTTAGTTGATAAATTGTATGATTTTTTCAAACACATTTAATAAACAAATGCATTATTCGGGCAACTGTGATGCCCGAATCACTGGAAAATGGCAATTTTTTAGTTATATTTGTTTATTTATAAAAAAATGAAAAACTAAATTAAAAATCATGACATTTATTTCCCACTGTACACGGTTCCGTTGAAATTACTTCAACCCAAGAACATCAAAAATGTTTTTTTTTAATTCTGTATCTGGGATCTCTTACAACTATTTTTCGATAGAAAACAAAATCCCCTTAATAAATTTGCATCTCACTTCATTTTCTTTAAAAATTTAATTTTCGAATTTAATATACAATTTTATTTTTTTCTTGTTTCTTGTTCTCGATATAATTATTTCAAGTAGAAAAGCTAGGAATGTACGTTTACCCACATGTTTTATAACGCTAAAACTTTTAAACATAAGCAGATAACATTTTTTAAATTAAAAAAAATATCTACAAACAATTCGAATAATATAATATTTATCTGTTTCAATTTTTTCTCTGGTATAAAGTAGTGAAAAACGAATTTTCGCCTCTCAAAATATAAAAAAAATCGAGGCTAAAATCGAACGAATAAAATATTACAATTTTGGTAATGTATTTTTGAATTTAATTGGTTACATGACACTGGTTCATGCCCTCACGTAGTTATTTCTTGTTTTCAAATTTCAATCAAAAAAATTCCAGCTATACATCTGTGGACTTTTCAAAAATAATTGACAAAGCTTTTCACATTTTTGTTACTTTGTATATAAATAAAATCAATACCTTCTATAATGTTTTATTTTATAGATTTTAAAAACATCATAAATATTGATATCTACAATTAATTTTGATATTATTATCAAAATGATGAAACACCTGTATTAATGTTTGTCATTATGTTACAACCATTTCCATAGTTTGATTGCAAAATTATTGATTGTTGCCAGCATTTGAAACCTAATTTTCATTGTTCATTAATTATTAATTATCTATTCAAAATTGATTACAAAAATGAATATAAATAAAATAATGTCAGAATATTATTTTTAAAAGCCATCTTTCTTCCCTTCAACCCTTTAAAGCTTTGAAGGTTAATCCCCTACACTTCAAGATCAGAGAAAGGAACAATAAAAACAGATAATAAGCAGACTTCACAAAGCGAGCTTTTGAAATTGAAATTCTTATGTTCATTTTCTCTGCAAAATGTTATCTAACTCATCATCAAAAAAAATGTCTTTCATTATGCTACAAACGTAAAGTATACGTTTTTTAAAATGTAAATGAAATTAAACTTTTAAATTAATACAAGTGAAATTTGAAATTTAATATGAAATGTACACTGAGAAAAATGTTTGTTTGAATCAAACAAACATTCATTTGACCCTATATTAAAAGATAAAATTTGTTTGAGTTAAATATGGCGTGGTCGAATCAAATAAATTTTGTTTAAATTAAAAAAATATTTGTTTGAGTTATTCAAATATTTGTTTCACCCTATATCAAAGAAGGAATTTGTTTGATTCAAACAAACATTTTTCTGAGTGTGTAATGATAATACTTATTATTTGAATTATCGGAAGAAAATGTTATGAACAGTATTTTTTCTTCAGCTCTGCTCGGAACGTGACAAAATTCAGTTAATTATTAAGTTTGTAATTGTCTAATGAAGTAAATTTTGATCCCTCAACATTTTAATTTTCAAAATCGATCATCTAGTTATCAAGTTCAGTAATAATTATTGATTATAGTGATAATTTATTTATTAGAAGGAGAATTTCGGAGAATCTAAGCATGTGGTAAGATTTTTTAAATAAAATGTCAAGTTTGCAGTAGTTGCGAAGTTATCGGAACTACTTACTCTAGAATTAATTGACCTAACGTAATTGAGCCTGTAGCCAGAAGGCGATTTGATTGAAACTTGCCCCAAAAGGGCAAACTCCCAGCCTGCCTTTAGCTTTAAGCTTTGGATTTTCGTTTTAATAATTATAATGATACGTTATAAAAATTACGAAAAATACTCTTAGGAATTTGAAAATTTATTTAAATTGTTATTTAAGAGAACTCTAAATATTTAAGGGATTACCTAAAAAACGGAATAATGCACAATTTGGAGAAATAGCTGTTTTAGGAACAATACATACCAATAATAAAACTTTAAACAAAATAAAAAATTGGCCCAATTGGTTAATTTTTTGTGTATAAAATCGGATTTTTTTTAGAAAACTGGTCTCTGGCTACCGGTAAAAAAATATGAAAAAAGCGGTTTAACGTTTCGGCAAGTTTAAAATGTTATAACTTGACGATATTTAAAGTTACCTATTTCCCGCAATTTTCCAGATTTTTAAACTTATTTTTGCTTAAATCCAACTTTATAACGGAAAAAGTTGGAAAAATGAACTTTTTTGCTAGTTTTTTAACAAGTATAAAAATTTCAGCCTAAATAATACTTTTTCCAAGATACTTAATATTGTTTTAACAATTTTTATTTGTTCAAACAATTTATCATCTTGTAATCTCACGAATTAATGGTATTTTCTGAATGCCTTGGCTTAGTTTATGAATGTGAAGAGTAAATTATTTAATTTTAGGTGTATATTGATTGTTTAAACAATTTACAATTTTTTAAATACAACTTTTATGAGGATTAGGTAAAGAAACTTTTTTTTGCTATTTGTTCAATAAATTCCATTACTTTCTCTTAATTTTTTAATCTACTGCTGATTGTTGAAGCAATTTTTATTTAAAAAAAATGTATTATCTTATTACATCTCAAATGACTAAATGTCAACACTTGTTTCTGAACATTTTTAAATCAATTTTTAAATAAATAAGATCAATTAAAAATAACGAATATGTTCAGAAATAGGTTTTCTAATTTATTAACTAGGCCATTGCATTCAGAGAATACCACTAATTTGCGATATTATAGGAAAATAATTTTTTTAACAAATGAAGTTTGTTTCAACAATTAACAGTAGGTTAAAAAATCTAAGGATTAGGAGAAAGCAATGGATCTTATTGAAAACATAGCACAACACAACGTTTCTCTACCTTTTTCCTACCTATGTTATTCTTATGGGAAAAAATTCTTAGAAAAAATACATGTATTCACTTTTTTTTGGTAACTAAAAAAATTGGGGAGGGGGACGGCCCTTAATACTACAACAATTTAATTAATTCCTTTGACTTGCAAATTCAAAACAAAGACAATTTCTTAATTAGATTATAATTAAAAATATTGAAATTGTGTGAGAGAATTTCGATTACTTTTTATTTTTTATTTTCGAATTATTCAATATAATTAATACTTGCATCTATTGTGAATTTTCCACATTAAATTAATATGCATTTACTGATTGCAATGTTTAGTGGCTTTTCTTGGAAAATTAATAGAATTTATTCTCGCTTTTTATTATTTATTTGTTATATAATATTATTTTCATTATAACTATTTATGTCTGATTGTTCAATTAATATTTTGTAATTTAATCAAAGGAAACCTAGAATATTATTTTGCTCAAAAAGATAGCTACTTAAAATTGTTTTAAATATTTTTTTTTTTTAAATGTGAGATAGTCGACTAAACGTTTTTAAGCTCTGAAAGCTTTAGGAATCACAAAAAATGTATTTTCCACATTATGACTCAACACTAAACATATTTTTGAATAAATAAAAGATACAATTTCGTTATACAATGCTATTTTATTTTATTTTATCTGCAACTTAAATTAATCAATAAATTTTCAAATTAAAAAAAATAAATGTTGTTTTTTCTATCAGCTATACACAGTTTTTAAAAATAAAATACATTTTTAAATTTAATATTTTTCAAAGTCTTGATATATTCTTCATTGAACGGATTTCGTATTCAAGTCAAGTTTTCCCTCAAGAGATTCTCGGGCGCTAATTGAGTTAGCTTACTGTAAAGCTTCAACAGGTTGGCGAAGATTTTTCTCAAGAATATTCTGACTAAACATGATCCTTTACTATAAAAAAGAAGTAAACAATTTTTGTTTTCAAAAAATTTAATAAAGAATTTTATATAAAATTTATACCAAATCTTGAATAGAAATTCTTTTCACGAAATTTAACGCTTGATGCTTTAAACTTTGGACATGATCTTCCTCCGCTCAATGCTGATCGTTATTCATCCGTTGTAGTAGAATGCAAATTTTTATGAAGAACTTCTCTTTATGCACATAGTCACATCATGTATTTTTACGTTTATCGCAATTCACTGTTTGATTTCAAACCCTTATAACTGCATTTTACATTTTTCTACAAGAGAACTATTCTTGCATTTTTATGCAAAAATAATCAAAGCTCACGTAAATTTTTAGATCTGAAATGAAATATTCATTTTCCTCTTTTTATTCTTATTCAAACAAGGAATGTAAAACGTAAGAGCATATCATAAATTTTCAAATACCGTACATTATTTATGATTTTAAACGACTTTTAAATAGAGAAAATATCTTTGAAAATTTAGTACCAGAATTCAGAATAGTTAGTTTAATGATTTGTTCAATTGAATCATTTTGATCGTTTGAAAATTGATAAATTTTCAACAGAATAGTGGAATTTTTGACCAAATAGTTAAATTTTTAAACCAACAAGAATGAATTTTCAACCCAATTGTCGAATTAAAAAAAAAATTAAACTTCAATTCAAGACAGCTTTTTCTTAACCAAATAGTTGAATCTTTAAGACAGATAGACGATTTTCCTAGAATAAAGCTTAATTTTTAATCGAGAAGGACGATTATTTAAAAACAAAACGAATTTTAAAGAAATCAGTTAAAATTTTAACCAGAA
>CAKNWU010079375.1:0-12493 GCA_932072015.1 Andricus quercustozae
GATAGAGCCTGATAGGAAACCGTTTTTAGACTTAATCGAAAACAGTCTTCTAATGTAAGTTCCGACATAGTTCCTGATAGGGCCGCATACGATTCTGTCAGCAAATAATTCAACTTTCTATTTCCGATGTTCGCTTTAAAGCCGGATAGAACCAGATAGGTAATCGTGTTTGGACTTGAACGATAACAGTCTTCTAATGTAAGTTGCGACAAAGTTCCAGATAGGGCCCCATAAGATTCAGTAGGCCAAACAATTCAGTTTTCTGTTTCCGATGTTCGCTTCAAAGCCGGATAGATCCAGATAGAAAACCATTTCTAGACTTAATCGAAAACAGTCTTCTAAGGTAAGTTCGGACATAGTTCCTGATAGGGCCGCATAAGATTCTGTCGGGCAAACAATTCAACTTTCTATATCCGATGTTCGCTTTAAAGCCGGATAGAGCCAGATAGGCAATCGTCTTCGGACTTGAACGAAGACAGTCTTCTAATGTAAGTTGCGACAAAGTTCCAGATAGGACCGCAAAAGATTCCGTCGGGCAAAAAATTTAGTTTTCTGCTTCCGATGTTCGCTTCAAAGCCGGATAGATTCAGATAGAGAACCGTTTCTAGGCTTAAATGAAAACAGTCTTCTGAGGTAAGTTTCGACATAGTTCGTGATAGGGCCGCATAAGATTCTTTCGGGCAAACAATTAAACTTTCTATTTCCGATGTTCGCTTTAAAGCCGGATAGATTCAGATAGAGAACCATTTTTAGACTAAAACGAAAACAATCTTCTAATGTAAGTTCCGACAAAGTTCCGCATAGAGCCAGATAAAATGCTATTTTCCATATGTCATCCAGATTAAAATCCGGATAGAGTCGCTAGTTTTCCGTTTAAGATTTTACGAACCGAATGAGATCCAGATAGAGACGGAATAAAATCCGACGTGGGCTATTCGCACATTTATCCGGCTTTGTATCTGACTCTATCGCATCCTATCCGTCATTTTAAGCAGGGTAGAGCATTTTCGGAGTGAGTGAATGTCATTGAGCCGTTCAGCCTCACATTTGCTGTTTATTGAACTTAACATGTTTTTCATCATTATAAACTGCTTTTCGGTATTTCGAACATTCGTGAAGAGTGAATTGCATAAGAATTTTCAACGTCAAATTTTATGCTTCCAAGGGATTTAGGATAAAGGCGTAACTGGATGTTCAGCTTTCAGTTTGTTGTCATTGTGTCGTTTCAAACTGAAAACGTGCAAAAAATTTCAGCATTAATTGATGATGCAGAAAGTAACGAAATGTGAGATATTGGTTACAATTCAGTGTGACACCGTGACGTGTCCTTAGCCTCTCGTGCTCCAAAAAATATATTGTCAATGTACACTGTTTTTGTATATCTAATTATGTCTCATGCACCTTACTCTCCACAAAGAATAAAAAAATGAGTTCAGAGTTCATGTATTTCATATAAATTTTCAGGTTTTATAGGATCCACTTAATTTTATAATTTCCAGTCTCTTACAAGAGAGACTGGAATAAGTACGAAAAAGCACAACAAATATAGAAAAGTTAGGATAATCAAATCGACCCCCTAAGGTGTCCAGATCGCCTGTCCGAGGAGATCAAGTCGACAATCTGATATGACAAAATCGAGCCTCTATGATGAGCGATTCGACCCTTTATAATAATCAATTCCGTCCGTTAGGGTATCGATTTCCAGAACTCGAATTTGGCAGAATGAAATTTTGTCAGAAGAACGCTAATTTCAGAGCGTGTAACTTCGGGCAGACAATTTATGAATACAAGAGCGTTGTTTCTTTGTAAAATAGTGCAAATGGCGGCAAATGGAGGTGGTTTCTTTACATAATGAAGCAATAGATGGCGATCAGCGTATATTTCTACTAAGGATGCCATATGAAAGCCCCGAAAAGAACATAGTTCAAAACATTTATTTAAATACTCGATACAATTTAATAAAGATGAAAAGGTGTAATAAATGAAACCTGCTGGTAGTCCAAGAGCTTTAAAAACCTCTTCATGTGGTAATTTAGTTCGAGAAATAAAATTTAAAACACCTTTATGTCTGTTTAAAGATATCGTCGAACTAATAATTAATCTTGGTAGACCGGGTGTCAAAAATACATCTTCCCCGAGGAAGTTCCGGTCTAAATAAAAATTTAATACACTTTACTGTATTTTTTGTAGTCCAGGTATTAAAAGTACATCTTCCCCGAGGACGTTTAGTTAAGAATTGAAATTTAACATACTCGGATAATTTTAAAGAGGTCTTTTCGTACTAAAAATTAATCCTGGTAATCCAAGTATTAAAAGTACATCTTCCCCAAAGAAGATTGGTTAAAAATTGAAATTTAACATACGCTGATGATTTTTAAAAGGTCTCGTCGTATAAAGAACTAATCCGGGTAGTCCAGGTATTAAAAGTATATCTTCCCCGAGGAAGATTGGTTAAGAATTGAAATTTAACATACTTTCATAATTTTAAAAAGGTCTCGGCATACTAAAAATGAATGGCGGTAGTCCAGGTATTAAAAATACATCTTCCCTGAGGAAGTTTGGTTAAGAATAGAAATTTAAAATACTCGGATGATTTTAAAAAGGTCTGGTCTTACTATAAAATTAATCCTGGTAGTCCAGCTATTAAAAATACATCTACCCCGAGGAAGTTTGGTTAGGAATTGAAATGTAAGATATCCGGACGCTTCTATAAGGGTCTCCTCGTACTAAACAAATCCTGGTAGTCCAGGTATTAAAAGTACATCTTCCCCGAGGAAGTTTGGTTAACTATAGAAATTTAACATACTCAGATGATTCTAAAAAGGTCTTCTCGTACTTCCTCGGGAAGACGTATTTTTATTACCTGGACAACTAGAATTAATTTTCTGTAAGGCGAGACCTTTTTAAAATCATCCGGATATGTTAAATTACAATTCTTGGCCAAACGTCCTATGGGAACATGTGATTTTAATACCTGGACTACTAAGATTAATTTGTAGTATGACGAAACCCTTATACAATCATCCGGGTATCTTGAATTTCAATTCTTAACACAACTTCCTCGGGGAAAATGTATTTTAAATACTTGGACTACTGGAATTAATTTTTAGTACGATGAGACCTTTTTAAAATCATCCGGATATGTTGCATTTCCATAATTAACCAAACTTTCTCAAGGAAAATGTACTTTTAATACCTGGACTACGAGGATTAATTTTTAGTACGACGAGGCCCTTATACAAGCATCCGGGTATCTTAAATTTCAATTCTTAACTCAACTTCCTCTGGGGAAATGTAATTTTAATACCCGGACTACCGGAATTAATTATTCGTACGAGGAGTCCTTTATAAAATCATCCGTGTTTCTTACATTGCAGTTGCTAACCAAAATTCTTCGATGAACATGTGTTTTTAATACCTGTACTACCAGACTTAATTCTTAGTACGACGAGACTCTTACAAAAGCATCCGGGTATCTCACATTTCACTTCCTAACCAAACTTGCTCGGGGAATATGTACTTTTAATACCTGGACTAACAGTATTAATTCTTTGTATGGCGAGACCTTTTTAAAATCACCCGGGTATGCTAAATTTTAATTCATAACCAAACTTCTTCGGGGAAGATGTACTTTTAATACTTGGACTATCAGGATTTATTTTTAGTACGACAAGACCTTTTAAAAATCATCCGAGTATGTTAAATTTCAATTCTGAACCAAATTTCTTTGGGGGAGATGTACTTTTAATACACCGACTACCAGAATTGATTATTTGTACGAGGAGTCCTTTATAAAATCATCCGGGTATGTAAATTTCAATTCATAAAGAAACTTCTTCGGAGAGGATGTATTTGTAATACCTGGACTACCAGGATTTATGTTTAGTACGAAAAGACCCTCATAAAAGCATCCGGGTATCTTACATTTCAGTTCCTAACCAAACCTTCTCGGGGATTATGTACTTTTAATACCTAGACTATCCGGATTAGTTCTTTATACGACGAGAAGTTTTGAAAATCATCAGCGTATGTTAAATTTCAATTTTTAACCAATCTTCTTTGGGGAAGAGGTACTTTTAGTACTTGGATTACCAGGATTAATTTTTAGTACGAAAAGACCTTTTTAAAATTATACGAGTATGTTAAATTTCAATTCTTAACTAAACGTCCTCGGGGAAGATGTACTTTTAATACCTGGACTACAAAAAATACAGTAAAGTGTATTAAATTTTTATTTAGACCGGAACTTCCTCGGGGAAGATGTATTTTTGACACCCGGTCTACCAAGATTAATTATTAGTTCGACGATATCTTTAAACAGACATAAAGTACGACGAGACCCTATAAAAGCATCCGGGTATCTTACATTTCTGCTATCACGTTTGCAGATAAATGCAGATAACTCTTCCTTCTTTTATCTGCAAAACTCCCCAATTTCTCTGCTAATTTGGTCTCGCGGATATTTGCGTTAAAATTAGCATGCAGAGAAAAATTATTTGCAGCGAAATGGAGCAAATCTCGGCATTTATCTGTCTATCTTCTGCAAATTCTCTGCAAATTAGGTGTGACGGAGATTTGCAGGAAGAATAACCATGTAGAGAGAAACATTTGCAGATAAATGCAGGGAAGCTCTGCTTTTTCCTACAATTTCTCTGCAAACTATGTCTTATCGAGATTTGCAGGAAAATGACTTAGAAGGAATTTATTGAGAGGAACTGCTTGCAGAACGAAGCAGAGAAATTCTGCTTCGTTCTGCAAATTCTCTGCAAATTAGGTTTGATGGAGATTTGCAGGAAGAACAACCATGTAGAGAGAAACATTTGCAAAAAAATGCAGGGACAGTCTGCTTTTTCCTACAATTTCTCTGCAAACTATGTCTTACCGAGATTTGCAGGAAAATGATTTAGAAGGAATTTGTCAAGAGGAACTGCTTGCAGAAAGAAGGAGAGCAATTCTGCTTCGTTCTGCAAATTCTCTGCAAATTAGGTTTGACGGAGATTTGCAGGAAGAACAACCATGTAGAGAGAAACTTTTGCAGAAAAATGCAGGGAAGCTCTGCTTTTTCCTACAATTTCTCTGTAAACTATGTCTTACCGCGATTTGCAAGAAAATGACTTCGAAGGAATTTATCGAGAGGAACTGCTTGCAGAAAGAAGCAGAGAAATTCTGCTTCGTTCTGCAAATTCTCTGCAAATTAGGTTTGACGGAGATTTGCAGGAAGAACAACCATGTAGAGAGAAACATTTGCAGAAAAATGCAGGGAAGCTCTGCTTTTTCCTACAATTTCTCTGCAAACTATGTCTTACCGAGATTTGCAGGAAAATGATTTAGAATGAATTTATCAAGAGGAACTGCAAAATCGAGTTCTGGAAGTCGATACCCTACCATTCCGTTCTCTGTGATGATCGGTTCGACTCTCTATGCCATTTGAGTCGACCGTTCGAGATGACCAAGTCGAATCTCTGAGATGATCTATTTGAACCTCTTGTTTCAACCTTCTGGAGATAGACGCTTTAGCCATCTTCAAGGGCTGTCCTATAGTTGACCCTGCAATATGGCCTGTCTGCACATCTAGATGGCCCAACTGACCTTCCATTTTTCTCCATGTTGTCAAATGTATATTACATTTGTTTCTGTACCTCGGCTTGAGATTGCTTGTTCATATATTACAAAATAAAGTACAAATTTTATTTATTATGATCACTTTAATATTTATTTTTTATTTTGCATTACATTTTATTCTCAGTTACCCTGAAAAACGTATCATTTCAATAAATTTATATTATATTATTTATATTATTTATATTAGCAGACAACAGGCAGACAGATAGACGGACATTTTGTAAGAACTATTTTTTTTGGCGCAGGGGGTCTCAAAAAGTCGAGAATTGACGGAAACTGCATAGGTCCAAAATCACATGAATCTCAGACATTCCATCTGAATGATGACAATGTAAAAATTCAAATTTGACCGCCAAACTATGGGTACTATTGAAAAATGGTAAAGAGCAATTTTGTGATCCTATTCGAGACGAGAAATTCTGCTGTTGCCTATTTCATCGTCTTTTGCGTTGTTTAGCTGTAAATTTGAATTTTCGATTTTTTTTTATCTCTTGCCTTTTTACCGTATCTTGTGGAGTTTCGTGGAGATTTTGAATTATTACGTTTTTCAGTTTGATTTTCCATGGCTAAAACCATAAATATTGACAGTAGAAGGCTGGTTAACGAACTTGTCCTGTCTTTTTGGACCAAATCCAGTGTGCAAAAGGAAATTTGAATTACAACATTTCTTCGAA
Source organism: Andricus quercustozae (assembly GCA_932072015.1). NCBI lineage: Eukaryota > Metazoa > Arthropoda > Insecta > Hymenoptera > Cynipidae > Andricus > Andricus quercustozae. Next base: position 6,297 of record CAKNWU010079375.1, read on the forward strand.
TGTTATCGCGTCGTCATACTACAAACAGACAGACCGACAGATTGACAGATAGACCAAAAGACCGACAGATAGAAACGTTCGTAAAAACTATTTTTTCTGATTCGAGGGGTCTCATAACGTCGAGAATTGACGAAAACTGCATAGGTCCAAAATCACATGAATCTGAAACATTCCATCTAAATCATGAGAATGTAATAACCTAAACGTTATCAAAAGCGGTTGCTGTCTTAACGCACAGGCACACAAAAAAAAAGAAAGTTTTCTGAACTTTTGACCAGACTATGTTGGTCTTATGTTTTTGGGGTTGCTGAATCGGAATTCGGTGAACGTTTGGCCCCATCAGGTCAGGATTTTTCTCTAACCTCAAAAAACCCTTTTTTTTCATAAAAAATATAACCCGACCACATTTTTTCAGGTAATTTGATACAATATTTACCACCGGACTTCTTTGGGGTGTACTAGGGTTTTTGGAGTCGCTGATTTTGAATCCAAGATCGGTTAACCTCTACCACGTCTGGTTTAAGGTCTGTTTAAGGTCAAAATGAGAAAAACTAGCTGAATAAATCGGAAAAAATATGTATATAGGTTCTTGGGGTCGCTGAGTTAGAATCTCGGGTTCGATTAACCCTGTGAGGTCACCCAGAGGTCATTTCGAGGTAACGTCAAGTTCATACTGCTATAAAAGTGTTAGGAAAATGTGAGATAAATCCTATATAGGTTTTGGGGGACGCCGAGTCCGAACCTGGGGTTCTTTTAACCCTGTGAGGTCACCCAGAGGTGATTTCAAGGTCAGATCAAGGTCATACTGAGACGAAAGTGTTAGAGAAATGTGAGAAAAATCCTATATAGGTTTTGGTTATCGCCGAGTTTGAATCTGGGGTTCGCTTAACCCGGTAAGGTCACCCAGAGGTGATTTCAAGGTAATGTAAAGGTCATACTGAGAGAATATAGTTCAGAAAATCTAAAAAAAAGTTATAATGATTTTGGATTCATGGCAACCTCAAGAGGAGCTCAGTGAAACCTTGAGCGAAAAGACAACACAAAGTGATCTTTCAGCATGATACCGTTCAGCCACATTGCTCTATGTGGATAATAAGATGGTAAATTACCCACCTGTCGTTCACGTTGTGAGTACGAAGAGAACACCCAGGCGTGCATGTCCAATTTGTGTAGTGTTGATACCTCACCAATGTTTCGGGCATTTATGCTTTCAGTCTTAAATGTTTTCGTTATCGCCAAGAGTGTTCGGCGTGAAAACGTTTACGTTTAGTATTAGATGATCTTCTAATTACTTTTCTTTTATGTATCTTTCACGCATCCCCTGGCTAACTTCAGGTCATCCGCCTTTTATGTGAATATAATATTTGCCAAAAGAGTTGCCACGTTGCCCTGGTTCCAACCACACGTTACATACTGTTAAAGACCCTTAATTGATTTTGACCTTGAAATTCTGTCCAGGTGACATTGTAGGATAAAAGGAACCCAAGATTCAAACTCCAAAATCTTCATTTTTTTTAGTTCTTTTCTAGCACTTTCGTCTTAGTCTGACCTTGAAGTGACCTTGAAATCACCTCTGGGTGACCTCCTAGGGTTAAGCGAATACCAGATTCGGACTCGGCGACCCTCAAAACCTATATAGGATTTTTCTCACATTTTTCTCACACTTTCGTCTCAGTATGACCTTACCATGACCTTGAAATCATCTCAAGCATACAAAAAATAAATTGTCTGAACTTTTGACCGAACTACGTTGGTCTTATGTTTTTAAGGTCGCTGAATCCAATTCCGGTGGCCGTTTTGCCGCATGAAGTCAGGATTTTTCTCTAACCTCAAAAAACACCCAAAAACAGCAAAAATAGCCCTTTTTGTTCATAAGAAAAAATAAAGTTGTCTGAACTTTTGACCAGACTATGTTGGTCTTACGTTTTTGAGTTCGCTGAATCCGAATCCGGTGGCCGTTTAGTCCCATCAGATCAGGATTTTTCTCTAACCTCAAAACACTACCTAAAATATCATAAATAGCCCTTATTGTTCATAAAAAATATAACCCGACCACATTTTTTCAGATTTTTCGGGTCACTGGATTTTAGTATGATGTTGATTAATCCCTGTTCAGATATGCTCTGCTTCTAATCTCGAAACCGTTAAATCTAACCTCAAACCTGCCTTCGGTTAGCAAGAATCAACGATATTCCAGTTGTAAGGGGAAAATTAGCCCAAACACAGTTATCTTATGTTTTCTGGGTCGCTAAGTTTGGATCTGGGGCTCTTTTCTCGGAAAAGTCCAAGTCCACCCCTAACCTCAAAATACACCCCCCCCCCCAAACTGCCAAAGTAGTCCGTTTCGTAATTCTAATGTGACCAATGGCGAAATTTTCATGTTTTTCAGGTCACTTTGATTGATCTTATCTTTCCTCGTATCCCTCTGTGTCACAAATCACGGCCAACCTAAGAAAAGTCGAACATAACTTCAGAAGTCACCTTAATCCGCGAGCCTAGCCGATCCGTTAGTTCGAAAAGGATAAGCGGACTCGATGTTTTGGACGCATATGACACTAAAGTCGGCGTCAAAAGTACGCGACCCTCACTTTGAACGCTTGCAACCCGTTCAAAAAAAAAATCGCAGAAAATTTTGGCCAGGTAAACGTGAAAGCTTAAAGTCTCTCGAATTGAAAGATATGTATATTGTTGTTCTCAAAAATCTTTTACGGTGGCGCTGATGTAAAACGTGCCAAAAAACAAGGTTTTTGAAGCACTTTTTTTAAGCCTCGAATTTCGAGGCTTCCCAAACCGAGCTGGACGTCTTGAAAAATCTGAAAAAATTCACAGACGATCCTTCAGGTGCCCAGAATGCTACGCAGTTTTCCAAATATCGTCATATGCATTTGTTTACTAATTACAGACCGTTTTCCACAAAATCATCATCTCGGAAAGGAATAATGATAGGAAGTCGTTTTATGGCTTAAGATGTGCAGTTTTGTAACGTGATTGAAGTGCAATTTGAAAAAATGGAATTTGATCAATACTTCGCGAAATAAGCTTAAACGCATATTTCGGAATTTAATGAGAATAGCTACCGCATAAAAAGAGTTAAAAAAAAAGTATCCATTTCACAACAATAGGGACCTGAGAAGGAAGGGGTACCGACGTTCTTGCCCTTTTCCCTCCCAGCTATTGACCTGCGGGTGATCCGGTACCCGTTCCTTCTGAGGTCCCTATTGTTATGAAATGGATACTTTTTTTCTAACACTTTTTATACAGTGGCTATTCTCATTAAATTCCGAAATATGCGTTCAGGTTTATTTAGCAAAATATTGATCTAATTTCATTTTTTCAAATTGTACTTCAATCACGTTACAAAACTGCACATCTTAAGCCATAAAACGACTTCCTGTCATTATTCCCCCGATAAGAAGGCTTGCATTGAAAAGTATTTGAAAATTTCCTGTTCAGTGGTTACGTGACAATTATTGAATCCTTTTCGATCCCGTTTTTGTCCTCGCGAGTTGAATCCCCATAGCAGTAGAAGTTATCTCTTAAACTGAATCCCTTTCTGTACCCAGTGGCGAAAACACTTTTCTGCATACATTTGGATACTCCAAATGGACCATGAAATAGAACATTTTAAATTCCTTTTTGCCTTGCACATTTCACTGTTCTTATTTACTGCTTTTCAAATAATAATGAGGTTAAAATCACTTAAAAACAAATATTAGTAATTTGACGTTGTCATGATTGATTGATACGCAGGTAGCTGTGATGAAAAATAATTTTTTTCAATTGTTGAGCATGATTTTATATATTTGTAATTGATCACATTTAAATAAAGCGAGAGATTCGTGATAAAGTTATGTATTTTTATGCACAAACCTACTATATTTTTCCAATTTCATGCTTTTGATGTTTTTAATGTCTTTCAGGTTACGTTTGACAGATCCGATCGGCTTTCAAAGGGATTGGAATCTAAATATTTTCGCTGCCTAATCAGGGATTCAAAAAAGAAGGACAGAAACGGCATTCATCGGTATTGAAATTTTTAATACCTTTGAATGCAAGCCTTCTTACCGGGCCTTTCCGAGATGATATGTTTGTGGAAAACTGTCAGTAATTAGTAAACAAATGCATATTTCGAAATTTGGAAAACTGCGTAGCATTTAAAAAAAGTGCCTCAAAAGCCTTGTTTTTTGGCACGTTTTACGTCAGTGCCACCGTAAAAGATTCTATAGAACAACAATATACATATCTTTCAATTCGGGAGACCTTAAGCTTTCACGTTTACCTGGCCAACATTTTTTGCGATTTTTTTAACGGGCTGCAAGCGTTCAAAGTGAGGGTCGCGTACTTTTAACGCCGACTTTCGTAAGTTTATGACGTCGCCAAATTCAAATTTGAGGTTACTTTGCCCTCTTCGAGCCAGGGATTTATCCTAACCTCAAAACCAAATTTCCGAGTGGCTCAATAGTCCGTTTTTTGCTGAAAATGAATTTTTTTTATTTTATTCGTATGTATTCGGTTTTGAGCGGCTCTAATATACTAGTTTTTGGACCATCCTACCACAACACGCACGCCTCACCGCCAAACTGCCTATCCTAACCTCAAATAGCGCCTTAAAACTGCGAATAAAGGACTTCTGTGAGTTCGACAATGAGAATAGCCCGGATACTCACAAAGACATGATACTTGTATGTTTTTGAAGTAGCTGAATCCAAATCAGGAGTCTGTTGGACGACAAAAGGTCGCGATGTCATTCTATACTCAAAAAAGTACCTCACTTTTGCGAACGCTTCAAAAAATCAGTTGCCTTCATTTTTTCGTCGATACCGTGTTCTTTTGTCCTCAAATGTAGTGTTAGGTTCATGAGGCATCCTAATTTACCGAAATTGATAACCTTATCTGCGGCCCATCAAAAACACCTTCCCTGAGCTTCATGTCCGACAGGTTTGGAAATTGCTCCCCCAGGTACTTAAAGCATTCCCCCTCTTTGTCAAGTGCTTTAATAAATTGTTTCATGAGGCCAAGTTTTATGTGGAGCGGTGGAAGCAAGACTTTTTCAGGATCGAGCAGTAGTTTCGCAATGATTTTTTGTTCTCCACAAACAAAAGAGTTTCTTTTTGACCATTTTTTAAGGATGTAGTGATTTGTCTGATCTCTGCTATCTCATAAACACAAATGACAAGGGTTCTTTGTGTATCCCGACTGCTGCCCTAGTACCATCCCCACAATTGTCAAGTAGCCACACATTTCCCACTGGTGGGCCGTGTAATTTATTTCCTTCAGGGCCAGTTTAAGGTTGGCGCCCAGTCAGAATGGTGACGTCGATCAGACGTCGAATCGAATTCGTAACAGTCGTATGATGGTCGAATCGAAATTACCGTCGAAAAATTAGTCGGTTTTCGACTATGTTTTTTATGCTCCAGAGATACTTCGTAAATGATCATTTACTACAATGTAAGTGATTTCATCAAAATTTGTTGCAATTTTCAAGGTTTTAAAAAATCAACGTCAAAGTGACGTCGATTCGACGTCATTTCGACCTCTTTCAGGCAAATTGTATATTCTATAATCTGATGCCTGCATGCGATGTTATGAAACCTGCGCTAATATCTGAACTATTTTATGACGAAACCTACCCTTTTTTTTGACATTTTCGCTCATCCAAATCCAGCCTAACGTTGGTGTGACACTTTGCTATAGTGGCTCAATGCAATTAATATTTATTCAAAAATTATTTATTGTTGAATCAAATGAAAATTATTTACTTTCAATAACCGAAATAATGAATAAATTATTTTTCCCGGGTAGAAAATATTTCAATATAAATGCTTCTCATTTAAAGTTACATTTATATTCAAAGTTCTTTTAGAATAATTCAATTTATTTTTGAAATTAATGTTTCGCTCAGCATGAACACAAAAATGGTATATTTCCAAGTATATTTCGTGAATAAAAATTCTAATTTTATCATTATTACTCCTCAGTGCGAATTGCCAAAGCTTAAAATACGGCACAATATTGGCTCAATCACGGCAGCCAAGAGTCGGCTATTGTTTGCCGGCCAATCTCTGTGTTTGAATCGGCCAAGTTCTGGGCCAACGACAGCGGCCCTATACTAAGCCGATTGTCACATTTATTACGGTATCCCGTTTCGCAAGTAGAAAACCCAGAGTCCGGCCCATCGACGGCATATTACTGGGACA
>CAKNWU010079442.1:0-10688 GCA_932072015.1 Andricus quercustozae
TAGTGTCACGCTTACCTCTAGAGGCTCGCCGAAAGGGAAATAGCTTAATGAAATACATACACTTAGAAAAAATGACAATATTTCGGAAAAATCGATGTTATTGCTCCTGTGATTTTTTGAGGTTGTTTTTAGGCTATGGATTGTTATTCTAACACCCCACCTCAACCAACCCATGCAGTAGAACTAAATTCTATAGAGCTGGAAAGATTCAGTGAAAATTTTTCCTTCATATTATGAGAAATTGTAGGCTCCGGATGTTACGATCATGGTTCCTTAAAGCAACCAATCCCGACGCAACTGGAACGTGTAAGTCATCCACTTCTGCCCCTTCTGTCCTATAAGCTAAGCAAGGGCGGGAAATTTACCCGTAGCGTGCATACTTTGAGCATCCGCTGAGAACATGTCCAAGTGTTTCTGGCTCTTGCTTGCACGCTCGGTAGTTGGTACCGCCTCCTCGTACATTCATTATGCGCACGCGATAAACTAAGGTGGCTATATCGCCGTCTTGACAGGCAAAAAGAAATCCCTCAGCCTCTGACCTCAATCCAGCAGACTTAAGAAACATGTTGGACAGACCCATCGAGAGTTCTTCTGTACGTATGATGCCTGAGAATTTGGCAAAAACTTTTTTCAAGGGCCGTTTTGAACACACGCACATTTTGGGTTTCCGCTTGCGGTATTCCAAGATAGGTATATGTTTCTCCATTACCAAGATGTTGAATGTTATCACCGCTTATGAGTTGAACATCCTTATCATCACGCGATGATGTAGTTTCTGGTATTCCCTGGTGTAGGTGGACCCTGGCACACTTGTCCAGTCCGAAGCTCATGCCAGTCGCTTTAGAGAACCTATTTACCGCCTCCACAAGGATCTGAAGGTCCTCTTTCGAGAAAGCAGAGAGTTTAAGGTCATCCATGTATAACAGGTGGTTGACCTTATATTCTCTTCTGTTAGGTGGGCCAAATAGGTATCCAGAGCTTTTGCCTCGGAGCACAATAGATAGAGGCAAGAGGGAAATGCAGAAAAGTATCGGAATTATTTAGTCTACTTGGAAGACCCACCTCTTATATTTGATATAGCTTTTAGTTATTTGTTTTTGTCAGATGTTATGACAAATCTTGTCCGCCACAAGAGCATAAGCTCTGTTATGCATCTCACTGTTTTTGGATGCAACTCCATGCACTCAAGGAGCTTAATAACTAGCTCATGGTTCGCATTATCGAATGCCTTACGGTATTCAATCCAAGCCATGGACAGATTGCGTCGATACCTGATCCAGTCCTGGGTTTTCACCTGCTATTAACCTGCCTATTAACAGTTTCTCCCTGCAACCTGCCAGCCCTCTCTTGCATCCACGTTGTTCAACTATTGCACTAACTACCGGCTCCATAGGTGTTAATATCCTCTCTTTCAGGACGCCAGTGAATAGCTTGTAGCTGGTGTTTAAACGAGCTATGGGCCTGTAGTTCTTTGGACTTGACAAATCTCGGGTCTTAGGTATCAATACCGTGCGTCCTTCCACTAGCCACTGCACGATGGGTTGTTCTTCGTTTAAGAAAGTAGTAAATATACGAGCTAGATGTTAGTGCGTAGAAGTAAACTTCTGCCACCAAAAGTTGTTGATTTTATCTGGTCCTGGCGCTGAAAAGTTCCACTTCTTCAGCAGTAATTAGTGGACACTCTTCTTCTGGACCTTGTAACCTTTGCCTTTGGCAAAAGTTACGAAAGAGTAATATATCTGATGCGTCTTCATTTAGCTGATATGTATCTCCATGTACTTGCTCCCAGAAAACTTGAATGTTTTCTCGACTAGGCGGAGTTTTAACAGCACTTGACAGTTTATTGAACAGACGAGAAGGATGTGTAGAAAAGGTGGACTTTTCCTGAATCCACTTTACTCGCCGTTCAAGGCGTTGTTTCGTTTTTGAAAGAGATCTTATTTTTTGCGTCTATTGCTGCTTAATGATCAACAGTTTACACGTCAGTTTTACTACGTCTCGCCGTTTCAGTTTTAAACTGAAGATGTGCAATACGCTCGCGAGTCTTACTCAGGCGTACTGAAGTATCGTCACTTCTATCACCGCTAAACAAGGAAGCAAATCGGAGAGAGCAGTATTAGCTTTACTTAATTTGTCCATCCTGAGAAAGACTTTTCGGTGGATAGTTCTCCTAATTCTCATGTTGGCATTATCGGCTATCTGCAATGGTGGTCTTGCTAGAATGCTAGAATACCTGATCTCTGAAATACTGTGGGGTTTTATGAGCATATTCCAGGTGGATATTGACCCAACGGTCATGTAACCTCTGCATGAATCCTCTTTGCGCTGGTGAGCTTCTTTACCAACAGTTGAAAATGTCCCCCCAGTTTTTATCCGACCATTTAAATTGATGTTCTCGCGTTTGTCCGGGGTCATTTTCTGGCCGTCGCCTCCGTTTGGTCCTATTGCCACTCCCAACTGAAATGTGGTCTCCATCCGAGAGAGGCCTATTGTGGGTGGGACTGCGCGATACTAGTGACCTAGCCGCATAATTCGTTGCATTGGGGAGTTAGCCCAAAGCAACGTGGCAATACTGCTCCGACCCAGGTTGCTGATCAATCTCTCTAGCGATGAGTCTCACGAGATGAGTCTCTAGTGAAGAGTCTCACAATGTCGTCATGTGAGATTCCCCACTCGGGCATTTTTTCATGGAAGCTCTCGTGTTTCTATTTCTTCTTATGTCTCTTCAGATTAAGGTCTCATTCACGCATTCTAACCATTCCTTCCGCGGTTATTGTCTGGGCATACTGCCACTTACTTTACCGTTATACACTTGTTTCGTCAGTCGTTCATCTTTTTGATTCTTTCAACATTTCCGCACCATCTTAACTGATTTCTTTCCCATATGTCAACTAGTGTGTCTTCTGCACGACATCCTTGGAGGATTATCTCGTTTCTCACTTTGTCCATCAGTGTTCTCCTTTATATTATGCGCCGAGGTTTCATGCCAATCGCGTTAATTTTACGCTTATCTTTTTCTTAACAGGTCCATGTCTCGCTATCGTTTAGCAAAGTCGGTACAAATATAGAATTATGTATTGCCGTTTTGGCTTTGTTTTATATATTTTTACTTCTGATAATGGACCCCGCTCTACCGATAGTCTTCTTACCATCGTTCATGCGCCTATATATATTCTGTTCCATGAGAGAACGAATTTTTGAAACGACGAAATTTCGTTCTCTGCGCGCAGCTTGTCAAAGAAGGGGATTATCGCAGACGTGAGTATGAGCCTGGAAAGTCCCTTAATATTTATGACCTATTGTAACTGTCACGTCCTGTCCGCCCATCTGGCCCTCAGTGAGGCTACACAAAATTCAGGAAAACACTTGGGTCAGTCTATTTGAAAAAATGGTGTCCTCTTTTAAGAGCGATTAGCTGTCGACCAAACGAAAAAAAATTGTCAACGCCTTCTTTCATAAAAAATAGCGCGATCATATTCGTCCTCTCGTGGAACAGAGTATAACTTCCCATCTCTCTTTCCGTCACTAGTGAATAGGCTACCCAGATATACGTACATATCAACTTGTTCTATTCTCGCATCATTTAGGACAATGTTGCGCATTGTTTTCTCACCTTTTCCTTCAAACACCATAAGTTTTATTTACGATAATTTTGAGGCCCAGTTTTGTCATGCTCGTGTTGAGTTTGCTCAACATTCTTTGCAACCTTATCATCTGCGAACGCTAAGCTGCGCAACCTTATTGTCCCTTGATTCACACCTTCGTCGAAGAGGGCCATTCTTATACACTTGTGCATGAATATAATAAATAGCCATGAGGACATAACGCATCCTTGTGAAACACCCTGAATAATATCGAACGAGTCTCTTAGTTTGCCATCAACCCTTACACACGCTTTGCTAACAGCATATATTATTTGTATTACTTGTAGAAGCTATTCGTTGACTCCGTACTCTTTCAGGACTTCCCTTGTCAAATCCACCTTGTCGAATGCTTTTTCTAGGTTAACAAACGCACAGAAAACTTTCTTTCCTACTCTCAAACTTTCTGCTGTGATTATCTTAAGCTAAATATTTTATTCGTGCATAATCTTCCTGGCATAAATCCACGTTGGACTTCCCATATATTTTCTTCTGTTATTTTCATTACCCTGCGGATGGGTACATATCCTTCCGAAAACGGATAATTTTTCGCAAAAATCAAAGTTATTGCTTCTCTGATTTCTTGAGGTGGTTCTCTCATCTTTCCAGCTGTATAGAATTTAATTGTACTGCGTGGGTGGGTTGAAGGAGGCTATTAAAATGACAAACCATGGTCTGAGGACCACCTCAAAAAATCAGATTGCCAATAAAAATGATTATTTGGGAATTTTTCTATATGTACGAACGGTATAATATTCCCCGAATCTTTCCAGCTGTATATAATTTAGTGGTACTTTATAGAAGCGAATCTGATTGCGTGGGTGGGTTCAAGCGGGTGTTAGAATGACTATCCCTTACTCAAGCAAGGGATAGTCAGTCTAACATCCGAAAAAAATATGCTCCACCTTTATAGAAAGAGAGTGTTTTTAGGGTGATGTTATAATATCAACCCTGAGTCAGGAACATCTTAGACCTCGATATGGGCAGTCTTGCCTAAGTCAAGTGATACCATGGCTCGAGTGCAGGCCTCTGATACACGCGTTGTGTCGTGTGTCAGAGACCGGAGGCTTGCTTCTCTTTACCTGCTCAAAGGAGCCCTTCATTTATTCTTTCGACTTCGTACAGTGAACCTCCACATTATCGGTCTTTCTTGCTTCATTCTTTAATTTATGCTTAAAACTCTAGCCAAATCAACTTTTTCTCTATTTTGGAGTATTTCACGATAAATTTAATTTTAAGTTTTTAAAAATCTTCGTAAAGCTTTAAAATCTATGCAAATTTTTGACATTTTTCTTAATTATTTTGCAATGTTTGGAAATCATTGCAATCTTTTTATTTATTCTTTAATTTATCCTTAATGCTTTACGTAAGATTTCACTTTCAGTTAACATTTGAAGGGTCGGAGAACAAAATGGCCTATCCCACAAATTTTTCGAAATTGACTTTTACACATTTTTGGATTCCTCAAACAAACGCCGTTTCAAGGGTGTAAACTAAGAAACAAATTTTCATTTTTTTCATTTTTTTAAAATTCATCAAAGTCAGTCCAGGTCCTAACCCAACCAAGGGGTGCCGAGCGAACAAAAGGGCCTAACCCCACATTGCACCTTATGGAAAAAAGATTTTTTCATTCGGTTTGTCTAGGTTTATTGCCACTTTATAATTATGTGGTGCAATTTAGCGTGACCAGGTTGTGTCATAGGCTTGGGAGGAACTAATCGCGGTCGATATTAACGATTTTACATCATATGTTGCACGTTTTGATCGATAAAGAGAGCGAGGTAAGTAAACATTGTTTGTATTTTTGTTTCTAATTTTTTTTAGTGATAGAATTTCGAAAAATTTCAAACGTTCGTTTGTTGAGAAAATTTCATGGTCATTTTGAATCTTTGAAATATAATGTTTTCAAAATTTCGATATTGTTGAGAATTTCCAATAATTTAGTAACTTTTCAATGTACAGAAATTTTTTCAAATCGATTGATTTCACTAAAATAGTAGCTTTTTCAATCCGCAGTATTTTTTGCTCTTTTCCAACGCTGTAAAAAAGTGCCCTCTAAATTTCTTCAAGTGGATTTTCACATAAAAATGAGTAATAATCTTACAAAACTAGCTCACGTGGAAATTTTGCTCTGAATGACTTAACTTCCACTTCTTTAGAGTGATATTTCACGCTTAAAAATAAGTAGAATCCACTCATGTTTCAGAGTGAAATATTACTCTGAAATGAGTAGATTTTCACTCATTTAGAGTGACATTTTCACTGAAGCTAGATTTGCAGGATATTCACTCATATTGAGTGAATCTTTCACTCGAAAAAATTTAGAGGGTGCCTGTTTTTTTCACTGCCGTCATTGTTTTGAAAAATATTTTTCTACCAGCGTATAAAAATCGTGTGCATTTGTTCTTACTTTTACAGGAAAACCCATTTGTTGCAATTGAAGATATTACAAAGTTGAATATTCCAAAGATATATTCCAATAAGATTATTGTTATCAATATAAAAATAGCGCAAATTCATTTTTTGCATAATATCTTAACCTTATTCACAAAAATTATTATCATTTTCAACAGAAATAACAATAAACCATATCAAAAATTAATAATAATATAACGAAAATAAAGTACCACTCAATATAATAGATCAGGCTCAGAAAAATGTACTAGACACTAAATAATTAATTGTTCACAACATAACAAATATATTCATTGAAAAATTATTATCGTATTTGGTAGTATTTATTCATAGAATTGCATAGGCCCTTTTGTTCACCTGTACCCCCTTGGGCTAGGCCCGTGCTTAACTTTGATGTCTCATAAATCGAAAACTATTTGACGGATTTGCATGCAATGTTAAGAACAACGTTCAAGAGTGGAGCTATCGATCATATATATCCGATATATATGATATATGAACAAATAATAAATAAACATTAGACAGAATCATTCCTTAAACAATCTCTTTCTTTTTTGTGAATATATTTTTCTGAAATAAAACAGATGCTTGTAAAATTGATATCTGACTTGAATTCCCTTGTTACTAGAGACGAAACTCAAACAATAATTACTGCAAGTGGTAACAGAGTACCGGAATTCGAAATTCCAAATTTTTCTTTTACGCTTTGCAATAAACTTCGCGATGTAATTCAAAACAAACATGTTTAAAGTCATTTACAGATCTACTCCTCCCACCTGCTCTTATATATATTCCATTCTTTGTTTTTATCTTTACTATAAGATAGCCTCTTTGTTTGAATTAATATTTTTTAATCGTTGAAAAGACTAAAAATGATTCTTTTTTATGTTTATTTATTCATAGCTAGAAAGTCAAAGCAAAACTAAGGAGATGAAAATTCGAGAAAATATTTTTGAACCACCCCAATGTACACTTAGGGACAAAGCGACTTTTTATTAAAAAATTGCATAAAAGTAGCTTCAAAAAGATTGTGCGGTTTTTCATGAAAGAATGGAGTAAGTCTGTCAATTTTTACTTGATTAAAACGGAGTGAGACTCATTGGTCAGGTACTATTTTTCAAAAGATTTCCCGGAAAAAAGATTCCCATACGTTGAGAGAGAGGGCAGGTAAAATTCTGGTATAAAATTATTGTTGCTGCATTTTTATCATATCACGCTCAAACTTGCGCCAAGTATAGAATAAAAGGTGTGATTATTTTCATAAAATCCATGAGGCAATGCATTCTAACTTTATTGTTGCTAATCGTGACTGATTAATTATAGTACAAGGATCGACACAGTTTGTGCAGGTGGAGCGAGAAAAGCCGCGTCCGCCGCCCGGGCGCCCCCGCAAAGATTGAGTTCACGCGTTCAAATTTATAAAAGTTGGAAAACCTCAGCAACAAATTGCCATATCAAGATTTTTTTTTTGTAATTGAGGCTATCTTTCTGTTCTGATTACAAATCTGTTAAGTCTTCTAAAAAAATGTGTACAATGCCTGAAATTTGAAACAATTCTATTCAGCTTCCTTAGTTTTGCAATAATTTATTATTTACCGTATTGAATACAACATGTACCCTATTCTGCTGAAAATTTACATATGAAAAATGACTTCAGTAAAAAAAAATTTGCAAAATCCTAAGAATACTGTCTGAGAACCATACATTTTTTCAATCTTCTCTAGATTTCCCAATAATCTACTAGTAATTTACTGAAAGAACAGTAACAGGTATACGTATGTACACATAGGTCTCATTAGGGTGGTCCAAGAATTTTTTTTTGCCAGAGAGGAGAGCAACGATCACCGCCGTTTTGTGAGGCTCGCGAACAAATAAACTCGGTATTTTTATGTTTAAATCTGTCAATATTCACCCGTATATCCAGGCCTTTGAAATTAGCATGGGATTTTAAACAAGGAAAGCTGAATTTGGAAAAAAAGGAAAAAACCGTACGTGTTATCAACGCCCAACGAGGTACAGATTTTTTGGAGAGAGGTATACAAGATCCCTAAATCACTGAGTTTGAAAGAAGATACTGATAATATCATCAGCTTCAAGGAGTTTTGTAACAACCTGATAATTGAGCGATACCATGAGCCCTCTGCTCTTTTGCATGACACTTCTGTCTCTATCTCTCGCTCTGCAAAATTCTCCTGGATACGTCTGCGGCGACACTAATTATCGCAAGCATAAGGTCACTTATGTATTTTATCTGGATGACCTGAAGATCTATGCATCAAGAACATAACATCAGTGAAGGAGTCTTTCCGAAGCAGATACAAGCATCTTCTTCGACAGATTTGTTCTTCAAATCTGTCGGCGTTGAAGAAGGTATCTGCGACTAACATGCTTAGCGTCCCGGTTCTTACTGTACTCGTTTGGAGTGGTTGGGTGGACGAAGAATGAGATTACGGCCCTTGATATCGTTCCGCGATTATACATCTCACGCTGTCAAGGCGGACGCCGCCTTCTGATTCTCCAATTACTGCATAACCGAAGTTTTTAAAGTAAAGCTTACATCTTTGCAAATGACAGATATCCTCTCCTAAAAATTGTCAGGAAACATGAAATGATTGGCAAAGGAGCGTTCCTTTACAAAGCCGCGGAGCAAGCGGCCGAGACCCTTGGCTTGAATTTTAACATCAGAAGTGAGGAAAGTGGATTAGTCTATCTAGATGCTTCACTTCTGAAAGCTGAAGTAATGGAAGAACAGGTTAAAAAATTCGGCCAACAGCTGCTCGGCAAGAAAATGCATTGAAACTTTCACAAAAATGTAGAATATCAGTGCTTCTCGAAGGAGCAAACTTATGCTTTCCTCAGATCATCAGGACTTAATTCAGGTACAGAGGGTTTCATTTTCGCATGCCAGGACGGTGTAATTTCCAACTTAATATTCCGTGACCAAATTTTAAATCCAGAATTTCCCAGCGACTTATTTCTGCAGACATAATGTGGTCCTAAGAGTGCTTTCCTACCATCTTTGCCCCTCTTACGGTGTTGGCTGCGACCCTACCCGGCCAAACGCTCCGAGGGAGATAGAGTTAATTGTTCAAAACGAGAAGCGCGAAATTTTTTGGAACTACGATTTCCGGACAGCAGTCTCCATTGCATACTCGAGGCCTGGCATCCTTTTCTAGGACTGCGGGAAACGAACTATATTCGTGATCGAATTCTCGGCTCCGGCCTACTATAAGAACACTGCCAAGAAGAAGGAAAAAAGGAGAGGTATGAAGACCTTAAAAGGAAGCTGCAATGACTGTACCCAAAATATTCGGTTAAAGTAATTGTCCTTCTGATCAGTGCTCTCGGAGCTGCGAACCTATTACTGGTTCGTAACCTCAATTCCATACCCGCGTGCCAAAAACATGCTAAGAAACTGGCGAGATGGATGCTGAAGGGCTCATCCTTGATTTCGTCTTGCCCTGTGACCACCTGTCTCACGTTTGTAAGACGTTGCCATAAGTAGAATCGTGGTTCTACTAGCAGCCGCTCTCATTTTCATAGATGACTGTTGCTCCCAATGAGACCTTGCGGTGGTTGTTTAACCAGTTTTTTTTTTTCTAGTTATAACCGTCAAATCGCACGCACGACGCCGGCATTAAGGCTTTGAATGTTCCTTATATGTGACGTGCGCCGAAGAAGGGGGGCTTACTCTGAAAAGTGAGCTTGTTCAGGCTGAGCGGTCGAAGTCGACCGGATAGACGCGACTTTTACGAGAGAGGGAAGACTCACTAAATCTTCCCTCTCCACTTACTATACATTCTCACCCATATAGCGGCGCAGCTCACGGACGGGGTATATATGAGACGCGTAGATTGCAGTGGTGAGTGGTGGGAGGTGTTTCACGGGTTCTCGAGCGAAAGCCCGATTTCTCGGGTGTCTCACAACTCAATTATTAGCAATAATAACGCTAGAAAATTTTTGTCGATGGTTTTATTAAAAATAACAACTCAAAAACTATCATAAGGTGTAAAAACCTCGATTTCGATTTGTTTAGAGTAAGCCCCCTTTCTTCGGCGCACGTCACATATACTAAATAGGCTAAATTTTAATGCTTTTGGATTGAGTATTTTGCTAATAACTTGTGCACGAAAAATGGTAAATTAATTTTAAATAGATAAAAATCTCTAGTTTACGAAGAACAATCTTAGGTCAATTTCATTCAAACATATCGGTAGGATTTGTTACTTTCTTCTTCATTCTTCCGTTATACCACTTCACAATGTGTTTTACAGTTTAAAATTTTATATTTAAGAGTTACAGGAAAATGTTTTCACATGTCAGACAATATTCCGCCAATTATTAGAGTCCCATACATATTTAAAACTGTATTGGAAGCCTGCGATATGGGAAGAAATTGCGCTAAGTTATGATTTATTAAATAGAAAATATTTTTACTCTTTCAATTTTTTTTCGTAAACAAACATTTATTCTTCGTTAAACCACATCGTATAATTTATTTAAAAATTAGAGCTCCAATCAGAACACATTTTGTGACATAAGGGCCGAAAGTATACAAAGCTGTGAGAAACTCTTCTGCAAATGCAATTACTTCACTAAATATCTATTTGTGGATCTTACAGAACTTACAAG
>CAKNWU010079463.1:0-11766 GCA_932072015.1 Andricus quercustozae
CTCGACAAGAAAATGCACCGAAACTTTCACAGAAATGTAGAAAAACAATCCTTGTCGAAGGAGCATACTTTTGCTTTCCTCTGATCATCAGGGCTTAATACAGGTACAGAGGGTTTTACTTTTGCATGCCAGAACGGTGTCATTTTCACCTTAGCATACCGTGACCGCATTTTATGTCCAAAAGTTCCCAGCGATAGGTGCAGAGCGTGTCATGCACACGCTGAGTACCTGGAACACATACTATCGGGGTGTCCCATCCGCGCAGGAACGACGTACGTCTACAGACATAATGCGGCCCTAAGAGTGCTTCATTACCAACTTTGTCACTCTTACGGTGTTGGCCGCGACCCTGCCCTGCCGAACGCTCCGAGGGATATAGAGTCAATTGTCGAAAACGAGAAGTGCCAAATTTTCTGGAACTATGATTTTCGGACAGCAGTCTCCGTGGCACACTCGAGGCCTGACATTGTTCTCCAAGACTTCGAGAAACGAACTATATTCGTGATCGAATTCTCGACACCCTCTGAATACAACATCACTGCCAAGGATAAAGAAAAGGAGGAGAGGTATCAAGACCTTAAAAGGGAGCTGCAACGACTGTACCCAAAATACTCCGTACTCGGTATAGATATTAAATAACCGTAATTTCCTTTCTATCCATAGCCAGTTTAAAGTCAGTAGTAACTTTGACTGACGCCAAAATAGTGATGTGTGCTGCAGGAAAGCCGGATACTTCTGTCCAACCAGAAGTGATAGTTCCCTATACCCTTTTTCTCGTTCGTCGATCCTATTTGCTGTATCCTTTCTTTCTAAGTCCGTTCTTTCCTCATCTACTCCCCCATTCGCTCACATTTTACTAACTCTTCCTTGCTTTGTCCCACTACCACTATACATATACCTACTATCAGTATTTTCAAGGGCTCGGAATTGCTCACGCTTCAAAAAATAGTAAAATATGAATAATAAATTCAAAAAATAATAATAAAAACAATTAATAAAAATAAATAGTAACCATACTTCTCTAAAAAAAGTAACCGTAAAGGAACAATAATTTGACAAAAAAGGAAACAAAAAGAAGAATTTTCTACCAAAAAAGACGAAGTTTCCACTAAAATGATGAATCTTCAACAAACAAAAAGTAAATGTTTAAGGAAGTAGTTGAACTTTTAACAAAATAGTTTAATTTTTCTGACTAAGAAAGATGAATTATTAACTAAAAATGTAATAGTTGACATAACAACCAAAAAAGATTTTCATTTAAAATAAAAAAATAGAAAAATGAAGTTTTAACAATAATTGTTCAATTTTCAACCAAAGAAGATAAATTTTCATCGAAAAATATAATACATAGTTCAATATTTTAACAAAAAAAGATTTTAATTTTAAATAAAGAACTAGAAATTTTAGATAAATTGTAATTATTATCAGGATTCATAATAATTCTATTGATAGTCCTTTTTATACGCTTCACCTACGAACTAATTATTTCTTTTTTTATTTCTGAAAGAAGATCTTTTTCCTTCGCTCCAGTAGAAATTGAACCTCACGTCTTTCGATTGCCGGCCGGGTGCTTTAACCACTACTAAAACAGGCCGGGAGACCTGAAAGATTGGCCAAATTATAAACATCGAACAATTGAGCTTAAAGTGCTTACTGGGAGGTTTTCTGAGTCGCTGATTACGAATTTTTGTCAAAAATACAAAATTAAAAATAATGGATTCAAAATGGCTGCGAAACTTTAGAAAAGTTGACGGATTGTGTTGAAAGTGCTTAATCAGGATTTTTAGGGATCGCTGATCACAAATTTTTGGTCAAAAACTTGAAATTCGAAATGAAGGATCCAAAATGGCGTCCAAAATTTAGAACAGTTGACGGATTGGGCTAAAAAATGCTAGCTCAGGAGTTTTCGTGACTGTTGATGTTAACGGATTAAGCTAGAAGTTATTTCTTAAATTGCATTTCAACTTTTCAATCTTAAGATTCTAATAAAGTAATAATAAAATAGTGATTTTTATATTAATTAATTAATATTTCGTTACTTTTCATAAATTTATTTATTTAAACTATGTTGTTTATTATATATTACTTAATTTATAATCTATTTTTTATTTATCATACATGTTTTTAATTAAATTACATTAAATTTTGAACTTTAATAAGTAATATATTATAATAAATATAAATATTCATTATCATCTTAAATAATAATAGTTATAAATCATTTTTTGTAGGCTAGTAAGAGTTTAGATTTTCAAATTCCATGCATAGTTGTTATTGGGTAAGCGAGTGTATTGAATATCTCCATACAAGTGGGAACGACTGAATGCTCACAGGCACATTTTGAGTGAGTTTTTTTTTCAAACAAATAAAAAGGCTCCAAATACCGCGAATCAGGATTGAAGTAAACATCCTAGTGAATCGAATGGTAGTACCTCACTTTTTTCATTTGGGTGTAAAGTTCAGATGTCATGAGAAACGATATGGCGCCCATATGGAAAATAATTCTTTATTGGTGAATAAATTACATCAAAAATATTTAATATATTTGTTTTTTACAACTATTTCACGTATTTCATATTTTTTAAACATTCATTGCTGCAAAAATACAACCGAAAATATATAAATTACGAAATTATTCAAAAATGCATACTTATTGCATTATCCCTCTTATTACTGATCCCATGGGGTTTTCGAAGTTGAAAATACCAAGTAATAATAGTAATAGGGAAATAGAATTGTAAGAATCGATTTCTAAGTACTGTGAAGTATCTAGAAAGTAATAAGTAATTTGATTTATTAAAATTCCATACTCGATTTTTGGCCAAGATTTCGTGTCTCCCGGTCCATTGTGGAGCCTTAGAACGTACTTCGAAATCTAGAAGTTTTTTTCTTTTAGAAGGGATGCGTAT
The DNA here is from genome assembly GCA_932072015.1 of Andricus quercustozae. NCBI lineage: Eukaryota > Metazoa > Arthropoda > Insecta > Hymenoptera > Cynipidae > Andricus > Andricus quercustozae. Next base: position 2,910 of record CAKNWU010079463.1, read on the forward strand.
ATATAATATAATTGTTGGAATACCTAATTTTTTAAATTTACAATTTTTTTTTAATGTAAAATATTTTTCAGCTGCAAAAAAATTCCTGAATTTGGATTTCTTAAAAAAATCGAAATCCCATTATATATTCTAAAACACCGATTCTTCTGGTTTATATTCCCGAACTATAATTTTTCAAAGTTGCATATACTTACCCACTTTTTGTTGCACGCACAGCAAGGCCGTTTGCACAACCGACGGGCGTCTAATGTGCCGGACCGTTGTCCGTCTTAAGGTCACATTCCGACTCTGCCCGCCTGACGCGTGCATTCAGCAGGCACGTTGGTCTCCAGCCCGTCGGGCCGATCTCGTATCGGCACGTATTGTTATCTGGGCTACAAGCAATAAAAACAATATATGTTGGTAGCAAAGCTAGCATAAGAGTAAATGGGAAACTGAGTGACCGGTTCGATATTAGGCAAGGTGATGGGCAAGGATGCGTTATGTTCTCATGTCTATTCATCATATTCATGGACAAGAGTATAAGAATGGCCCTCTTCGACGAAGAAGGTACGGATCTCGGGGCAGTGGGGGTACGTGGGTCAGCATTCACAGATAATAAGTTTGTTATGGCAGATTCAATCGAAGACTTGCAAAGAATCTTGTGCAAACAGAATAAAAGCATGAAAAACATGGGCCTTAAAATTAACGTAAATAAAACAAAAGTCATGGTGTCTGAAGGAAAGAGTGAGAAAACAATATGCAACATTGTCCTAAACGATGCGAGAATAAAACTAGTTGATAAGTACGTATATCTTCGTTTCCTACTCACAAATGATGGAAAAATAGTTGGAGAGTTAGATAGGCGTATAAACGAGGATAAGAAGGTTATCGGTAGAGCAGGACCCATTATCGGTAGCTAAAAAATATCTCAAGCAACGCTAAAAGGGCAATACATAACTCTATATTTATACAGACTGTTCTGTACAGTAGCGAGACCCGAACCTACCAAGAAAAGGATAAGAGTCAACTTGACGCGATTGACATGAAATTCCTGCGCATGATGTGGGGTAAAAAGCTGATGCACAAAGTGAGCAATGAGACGATTCTCAAAGAATGTGGTGTAGAGGAAACACTAGTAGACATATGTGAAAGAAATTCGTTAAGAGAGTTTTGGCATTTTGAAAGAATGAAAGACGAACGACTGACGAAACGTGTGTATTAAGGTAAAGTAAATGGCAGTGTGCCCGGAGGCAGGTCGTGGAAAGAATGTTTAGAATGTGTGAATCAGACCCTAATTCGAACAGACATAGGAAACCATAGAAACACAAGAGCTTGCATAAGAAAATGCATGGACGTGAAGGAAGCGATAGAGGTGTGCCAAGGCGAGAAATTGCGGTGACAAATAGTTTTGGAAATACATGAAGAAGAGTGTCAATGCAATGAATGGCGCCTGAAACAAAAGTCTTTTGATACTAATAGGCCCAGGTGGGGAGCTTCACACGATGACCTTGTGAGGCTCTTCACTTGGGGTGATCACTGGAGAGATTGAGTACCAACCTGGGTCAGAGCCCCAACATTACTCCCATCCTCGCCGAGTGATTCACGCTACCACTAAAGAGATGTAGCTTAATGGTATAATAATGTAGAACATCCAACCAGCGAACATACCACCCATTCCAGCAAGACCACATTTGCAGATAGCCGATAATGCCAACACCACACGCTGAACAGCAGTACTGAACGCAAAAAATAAGACCTCTTTCAACAATGAAACAGCGCCTTGAACGGCGAGTGAAATGGATTCAGGATAATTCCACCTTTTCAACTCATCCTTCCCCTCTGTTCAGTAAAACGTCACGTGCCGTTACAAATCCGCCTAGCCGAGAAGAGATTCCAGTCGTCTAGGAGAAAGTGTATGGAGATACTTATCAGCTAAATGAAGACGCTTCAGAATTATCACTCTTTCGTAAATGTTGCCAAAGGCAAAGGTTGTAGGCTCCAGAGGAAGAGTGTCCACTAATTGCTGCATGAAGAAGTGAGGAAAGTTATAGCTAAAACTAAGAACTTTTCAGCGCCAGGGCCATATAAAATCAACAACTTTTGGGAGAAGAAGTTCTCTTCTATGCACCAACATCTAGCTCGTGTATTTACTACTTTCTTAAACGGAAAACAACGGCCCGCCAAACAGAAGAGAATATAAGGTCAAACACCTTTTATGCATGGACGACCTTAAACTCTTTGCTTCCTCGAAAGAGGATCTTAACATCCTTGTGGAGGCGGTGAATAGGTACTCTGAAGCGATTGGCACATAAGAGCGTAGTCATTGTTAATTCTAAAGAAACGTACTAAACTGAACAATTCCATAAAATAGTATTTTATTGAATCATGAACTTGAATGCAAATACATTTAATAACTGGTCCAATCCCCGTTAGCTTCAATAATGGCCTGGCACCTTCGAGGCATCATTTTGTCACCTTTTACGGAGATCTTGCCGAAAGAGCCGGGATCGGGAAAGTCATCGACATTTTTATATTGCTTATAACGGCTTACCCATTTGCTCACAAAATGTTTGGACTTTTGCATATATTTAGCAGCAGCTACCTGAGTCATTTTGGGTCCCTTGGGGTGCAAAAATAAAAAAACTGCCTAGAAGCAAGAGGCATAAGCTGCACTCATTTTGATAAACAATGCAAAACTCACTTTGATAAAGAAAATATGATTGAATCATACAAAGCATTAACGATTATGCTTCCCTCTGAGAGATGACATTTATGAACGAGTAATATTTCGGAATTTCTAAAGCATGTTGTTTGAACAATTAAAGATATATATATATATATATATCTTTAATTAATAAATTAATAAAAAAAAATAAATAAAAAATAAAAAAAAATTAATAAATTAATATATATAAAAGTTCTCCAAAATATTAAAGATCAACACATATAACAACGAATGTAAATAGTATATCAATAAGCAATTTAAAATGCATATCTACATTTACAAATAATATTAGTGTAGGATGAAAATATTTCCTAGTTGGTTCCTATAAAAAATTTCCCTGATAAGTAAGTCTTAACGGGATCCGAAACATGTTGGTTGCTGGTAGTATAAGAAATAAGGAAAAGACAACGAGGTGGTTGGGTTTTCCTTTTCCATTTTTTCTCCCTCTCTTTTCCTTTGTTATTTAGAAAAATACTTCTCATATTTTAACTCCTTCTGTGCAATTACGTTACAAAACTTGATTATCTTGAGTATATGTGGGCGTCTGCATGAAAAGGGCCCTTGTGACCTGTTTTCTAAGTTGAGGTCAAAATTATTATTTTTGAGTTTGAGTTGGGGATAATACTGGGAGCTATAGTGAATTAATTGGGACTATACTCATATCCAGTTAGTAAGCTGGAGTAGGTATACTTCATGTTCGAAGAAAAAATATAACATGTGTGCTTTTGGCACTCGCCAAGTTTTGATGCGTTTTCCTCGAAAAACGGTTTTTCGAAATTCCAACTTCAAAAATGCCCATCGACTGGTTTTTCAACATAAATAAACGACGATTTAGTTTTAACTGGTGTCTAATCGGTATCGTGTGAAAAATATTGACCCGACTGATTCCTGCATGAGAGCTAACTTTACCTCCTCTGTGTTTACTTTCATACCGTATTGATGAAAGTTTACCTAGAGGTCCCGTCAAAAACATTATTCGAGGATAATGCAAAAGAAAGTGATGTTTTGGTGTCAGACCACCTGGATCATCATCACTGTCGCGATCATCTTCATTCGGATTATCTAAATAACCTAAACTGTTATTTACATCTATCTCCATTTCATAATTTAATACATTTTGTAATATGAACATTTCTTGAATGTTCTAACACTAACTTATTACTACTTAAACGTTCTTGACAAACGAAAGAAGCATTATTTTTTATTATAACTTTTTATAAGATTAATTTATTTTAAAAAGATTTTCATAGATTGCATGTAACAACATTGAATAATAGTTACAAATTTTTAAATGATTTACGAGTTTACTTTGAAATGCCTTTTGAAATGTTGTTTATCAGAACATTTAACTGTGTTCCAAATCTATGTGTCGGATTTGTAACGCCATACGCGAGCTTCTGCGATATTAGCCAAATTGGCTAAGCTGCTTTCGGGTACTACTGTACATCCACCGCGTAAAAAAGTTTGAACGTTGTATCCAATGTAGCTATAGGTATCGGTAACTTATATTTAGTTTCGTCTGTGACTGCATACATGGCTTCTTCGGTCTGCTGAAAAAAGAATTAAAACGTTATTCACCATAAATAATAATAATAGGCGATACAATAAAAAAGATTCATAGATAGTAACTTAATAAATTAAAATAAAATACTATTTTACCTGCATATATGTAGAATGAATGCTTCTTGCATCTCATTGTTTGTCGGTTAAGATTCTATTAGGACTTAAATCAAGGTCTTAACAGGTTACGAAACTCTTCCTTGTACGCGCTCGGCATTTACTTTTACTAATTTTTTCCAGGAAGAAGTACATTGAAGTCAATATTTATCTTTATATAAAACATGAACAATAACTTTAATACAAATAAAAGTGAAAGAGAAGTATGGAAAAATATTTATAACTTTTTATTTTATTTTATAATGACCAATTCCGAGCCTTCGGTTAAACCGGTACATCTATACTTCTTAAAGTAGTCATAGGCTTGTGTTTTATTGTTGACTAAAATTTGTCTCCTCAGTTTATACGTCCTGGTCCACTTTTCCACAATTCAACAATACAATTCTTACCATTTATTCGAAAAAAAAAATTTTGTCCAACAAAAAATTATGTAAAAAAAATTTTATGAAAAAATTTTTTTTGGGGCTTATGCCCTTTTTCTGTGCCAAATTTTGGGCAAATTTTAGTGCCTAAAGTAAGCCATCTTCAAACTGCGCATGCGCGAAAATTGTTTCGCGCACATTCTGCTCGAATAAAGTCCTTTAGACACCATTTAGAAGCATGAAAAGGTCAATTTTTGAAGTAGGTGTTGCAAAAAACTCTTTAATTTTCACTAAAACTGCTTCTCTAACTTTAGTTTGAAATCCTTCGCTAATATATTTCACCTTAAATATTTTTTTTATTTTTGGTATTAAAAAATTTGTTTTCCTCAATCTCAACAAAATTTCACAGCAAAAATATCATTGACTTTTGAATCTATTTTTAATTTTAGAAGAACTGTTATTCCCAAAATCTGATTCTTCTCTGCTACTGATAAATCATTTTTCCTCTTAACTTTTGATATAACAGTGTATATATTTTGAGTTCCTATTCGATTCCAGCTGTCAATTTCCTCTAATGTAGATTTATTTTTAAGAGTTTTGTGCATCTCATCCAATATTTTTATAAACTTCTTAAAATCCTTGGCCATCATTTTTTGAAGTAAAAGTTTTTTTGGGAAGGAAGTGAATTGAAAAAAACGACCTAACACACAAACGGAAAACTTTCTCTCTCTTACAAGTATACTTTCTATACCTTCTCTCTGTAATCGCGTCTCCCTTTTGTGCGGCGATTCGCAATTTCTCTAAATAATCCTTATCGATATCCCCGCTATCTCCACGCTAAGCAAAGCATGTGCATGCGCACGTAAAGTTTCATTTCTGCCGTACGGCCCCACTGCCACACACATTTATTTATTAATATTAGAATTTGAAAACTCCAACAATCGTTTAAAGAATCCTGGATCTATCTGTATGGAGCCCGATATCTAGTCGCCTTGGATTAGTCGCTTTTCCTGGCTGCTCGTGGGAACAAAAATGATAATCCATAGCATAATTGCAAGTGCGGTTCAAAACAACAATGCCGACTACCCTAGAGCTGGGAGAGACGATCAAGACAGATTCAATGCAATGGACCGGCAACATCTCGATACTTTTGAGTCGACTGATCGACTGAGGGACAACCTGCTTGAGTGCTACGATACCAGTATGACATCTGAGCGAAAAGATTGCATGGCATGACTGCATGACTCAGAGCTCTAGACTGCATATTGCTGACTGAATACGGGTACTAGCTGACGCTAGGAGAAGCCTAGAGTGAAAGTAGAGGTAAGTCAGAGAAAATGAATAGTTTTTCTCTAGTCGATGCATTTTGAAGAGGAGTCTACGAAGTCCAGCATCCACTGGATGAAGACGCAAAGAACATAGGTAGCTTCACGGAGCTGTACAGTACACTCATAACACCTGAGGAGGAATTCCTACCTATCACTACCGAAGAACTGAAAAAAGTATTAAGAAGTATGAAGAACTATTCCGCTACGAGACTAGATGGTATTAAGAGCTTGTGGGGTAAGAAGTTCCCTTCAACCCACCAGCATCTGCTCCGCATCTTCACCTGAGATATAAATTCGGAAGAGCCTATTTCAAGTGGTTGGTGGAAGGACGCACAATGATCCTCCCGAATATGGGCAACTTGTCTGACCCTAAGAATCATAGGCCAATAACTTTTCTGAACACACTGTATAAGATCTTTGCATCTATCCTAAACGATAGGATTGATAGGTCAATCCGACTTGTATGGCGAGAGATGTACGAACAACGCGGCTCATAGAAAGGCGTAGCAGGATGTCGGGAGAATCAGCTCATCGATAGATGTGTGGTTCGAAGGTAGGATTTGAAGTGTTAAATAAGTAACCAAAAAGGAGTTTTTTCTTGAGTGATATTGTGAAGGAGCATTCATAATTTTTATAGGTAGTTTGTTCCAAAGACGAGAACCACGAATAACAAAATATCTTTGCATTTTATACGTGCAGTGTGGCTGAATTTTTAGTATTGTTTTCCTGTTATGGAGTTTGCAATGTATTGGTTGATTTTTATTATTAAAATCGAAGAGTTTAAAAAAATATTGCGGAACTTTACTATTGAATAGGCTATAAAGCAAAATGCTCATAAAAAATTGTCTTTTGCCGACGGTAAGAAGTCCTGCTGTTTCTCTATACTGGGTAATATGTTCACTTTTGGGCATGTTTTGGGATGAACCGAATGCAAGCATCAGGCGTAAGCTCAAGTTTGGCATTCAGCTCAGCAGTAATATTATCATATAGCACACAGCCGTTGTCAAAGAAAGGAAAGATGAGGCTTTTTATTAGGAGGATACGCGTAGTAGTAGGAAGTGATTCTTTATTCCTGTTAAGCTGTTAGAGTGAATGACGAAGGGGATAAGACGCCCATCGATCAAGAGAGGAGGTAGGGTTGAAATTGTTTCAGATGATGAAGAGGTAGAAGGTCGTATGATTATAGCCATAGTTTTAGCAGGGTTGTGATTTGGCATTCAAAGGAAGTATAACAAAAAAATTTGAAATCGGCTAAAGTTCTTTTTTCAGTTAAAAACTTTTTTAAATATTTTTAGAATGGTTTAATTAAACTTTTCCTCAGAACTGACACAAGCATTTCTAAGATTTTTCTTCAGATTTTTGTTTATAATATTTTGAAAATGTTTTTTTTTTGTAGTACAAATTTTTTCATTGGCATAAGTAAAAGTTGATCCACGTATACAGAATATTCTTTGATTCTAGACGAATCGATTTAACTATCATATTATCATATTTTATTCAAGAGTAGGGAAGTTAGGGTAATTTATAATACATACTTGAAACATCAGTTTTTTGTAGTAAAAATGTTTTCATCTACGACTATGTACATAATTTGAAAGTCGAAACACGCGAGATCGAAGTAAAAGCTAGTTTTAAATTTAGTTTGATGCAATTTTTTTAAATTCTACTCAATGAGAAGGTATTGGTTTTATGTGGAAAATGACTTTCGCGGATTCCATCAAATGTGGACGTTTTGAGGTCCCCTGAGTCAGAAAACAATTTTTTTTTTGCGTCGCTGTGTGTCTGTCTGTCGTATTCGTTGTCGTCGTTGTCGCCGTTGTCGCCGTTGTCGTCGTTGTCGCCGTTGTCGTCGTTGTCGCCGTTGTCGTTGTCGTCTGTATACCGGATAACTTTTGGAAGACTAATCGGATTGGATTGTACTTCAGCACACTTGTTAAGGATGTAGAAAGAAAGTACGAGTTCGTTCGCCAGTTATTTTGGATAAAAATTCAGAAAGTTAAAGCATTTTCAAAATGTTTGATACCATTTTTTCCAGATTTAACAATTCTATGTACGGCTATTCATACTACACATAAAATCGAACAATTTAACTTTAAAGAATTTTTTCGATAACAACTTTTCAAATTTTCTTGAAACCTCGAAAAATCAAATTTTCATCGCACACACAATTGTAAAGAAACAAAAATTCTATTTTGCGGTCAAACTATGCAAGATACGAAAGAAGATGAATAAATAAAAATTGTGCACCCAAAAAAGGTCTACAAATTCGTTTCTAATGACTTTTTTATAGGACACGTAGTTACTGGTTTATTCGTAAAAAACAAATTTAAAAATAAAAACATTGAATTCTTGGTACAAACGACACATGCTATGAAAAAAATAAATCGAAACAAGTTGCTCATCCTAAAACCTCAAAAAATGCTGGTTAACAAACTCGATCTTTTATTTTGGCCTCCAAAAACCTCATGCCGTGCTATGAGGGCAGTTTGTGTACCAACTTCGGTCATTTTGCCAAATCTTGCTCACTGACGTCACAACGTGAAATACTTATTGGTGAAAAGGTACCACAGGTTCAGGAAACTGCATTCGAACTCTGAAATTTAGGTTCTCCACGAATACAAATTCTTCGACTTGGTTGCGACTTGAATTGCCACCAATCAAGACATGCTGAAGTCGAAAAGTTCGACTCCAGAATGTCTCCTTATTGAAACGGAGCCAGACTTTAATGTACGTCTTGGAGACAAGTTTCTATGTCTTGAAGATATATATTTAAGCAATTTTGT
>CAKNWU010079482.1:0-12667 GCA_932072015.1 Andricus quercustozae
GCCACCTAGTAGTTGAACGGATTTGAGGTCTACTGCTCCCTTCAGGCCTTTTTTGCCGTCCTTGGATCTTCTCTTGCGACAACATCTTCTTATGCAGCAAAAGCAGATTCCTAGAACTACTGCTCCAACGGCTAACAATAAAATGTGTTTCAGAATTCGGAAATGAATTAACCGAACAGAGAAATCAGATATTTACAGGTGAAATATTGGATTTTCATATTTTGTAAGTGGTTACCTATTATGATGGCGACTAGACCCCAGGTGGGGATTCCCATTTCTTCTGCGAGCTCCTTGGTAACATCTTCCATTTTCGCCACTGTAGACTCTTTTGTAGTCGAAGGGATATAGGTGGTCGAGCTAGTGGAGGTCATGGTTGTGCTGATTTCCGCTACCGGAGTAGGTGCTGAAATTTTATAATAATAGTCAATCATACATGCTCATTTTTGGTTTAATGAATTTAGTTGACAAAAAAAGCATTTGGTGAAGAGGTCATTAAGCTCCTAACAAGATGGGTTCCGTAGGTAAACCCACTAGATTCCACTATTGACGAACCCTCTATATACTTCCATGCATCCATCTTTGTATCATCCTGGTACCTCTTGATACTATTACTCTCTTCCAATTTTACCTCCCAACCACTTCCATCCATCTCTTACCCCCTTCTCCCTTCACCCTACGCCATCCCTCCATCAATCTCATCTCTTTCCCACCTTCCTCTCTCTCCATGTATCCTCCCCCTATCACACAGTCCATATATTATCTTCGTTTGCCATACCCACCTATCAATAAACTTCTCCCTATCTTCCCCTATCTTTGCCTACATCCCTATAACTTCAAAACTCTTTTTCCCGTCCGCTCTCCTCTCCTTCCCATCCAATCTTCTAACATTTTCTGTTCCCCCTATCCTCCAACTCTTACACTTCCCATTCCCTATAACCACGTCATCCTCTATCCCCTAATCCCTCTACCCCTTTTCCAGCATCTGTCCTTCCACCCCACCATTATCCTCTACATCCCCTTCCCTTTCCACCAATTCTCATACGTTTTTCCCTTTCCCCTGTCCTCTCACAATGTCTTCTTATATGCCCATCCATTTTAGCTCTTCCACCCATCCAATAACCTCTAGTACTATTATTGTTTGAACAATCTTATGTTCCTAACTTTCATTTCTTTGTTTATAGAGGTGATGAGAGACGGATGGACACCTTAAACTTTTAAGAAAGATCTCCCCTACGAATCCCTAAAAATTGATTACATTTTTTTTAACGTTAACATTACCTGCTACCGATGGCTCTTGAATGATCACAGGTGGAACCTTAAAAGGTGTAGGAAGAGCAGCAGGTGGCCCATTTGACGCCTCAGCCCTTTTCAACCTGATCAAAGGCATCTTCTGAAAAATAATATTGACATTATTTCCGAAACATAAAATTAGTCTCACTGTTATATTAATAAAATTAATACAGGTTTCAACTAACATACTAAAATGCTCTACCTTGAAAATTAGAGTATTTCTCAAAAATTATAGCGATTGATGGAGGACTAGCACTGTTATTTTCGCTGAAAAATATTTATTTCTTATGGCATTTTTTAAAAATTCATTAACTTGTTCACTAGTAATTTATACTTGGATTTGCCCCGGTGCCCTTAGTAAATGTTCTGTAATATTCTGTAATTTCTTGAAATGTTCTTAACTGATTACGACATTCTGAAAAGTTCTAGCATTTTCTAGAAAGCTTCCAAATGTCCTAGATTATTCTAGCATTCTACAATATTCTATAAATTTATAGAACTTTCTGGAATGTGCGAAAAGATTTTAGAATTTTATGGAGTGTTTTACAATATTTTGGAATATTCTGAAAAGTTATGGATTACCTATTCTGTAATTTTATAGAGAATCTAAGAATCTTTTAGAATATTATGAAATCCTATAGAATGTTCCACAATATTCTGAAACTTTCAAGATTATTCTGGAATATTATAGAAAATACTCTTCTGAAATATCCTGAAGTGGTCTACGATTTTTTTTTATAAAGTACTTAAAGTTTCTTATTGTAACACTCTACAATATTCTAGAAATTTCCGAACATTTCCGATATTCCGGATATTCCGGAATATTTTAGTTTATTCTTATATTTGTGGAATATTTTGGAATTTTCTGGAAAAGCATATTCTACAATGTTTTTTTTTTATATCGGGTATTGTTACAACATCGTATGCTCTACTGTATTTATAAGGCACAAGTAATCTTTACTATTTGGAGTAATAAAGATGCTCACATTGTTTTGATAGAATTAGTTGAATGCTGCAAAAAGTTTTCTTTGTCTCGAAACTTTAAATTAATCCCTGTCTTAACAACTTTTATTAGTTTTGAAAAATGAAATTGATATTATTCTCATTTTTGATAAAAAGTGCATTGATCTGATTAGTTTTGTTTATTGTACCCCTCATATAAATACGTTCTTCTTTTCTTTGCAGCCTCCGAACTCCGGCTTGAATCGTGACAATTCAGGTCAAATCAAGACGACCCCGTTTGTAATAAAACTGGAAGTAATGAGTCGTGCTGTCATTCAGGTCAACCAGAAACGCGGAAGACTGATTAATTAATAAAACTTTGAAAATAAACTCCATGAAATATAAATTGATTATTATTTGAGTCTTGCGAGTTTAATTATTTGCAAGTTTTATACGAAAAGGATCTATTTCTGGAAATTGCATACTAAGTTTATATGTATCAACATTTTTATATATTTTTTTTAGATTAAACATAGAGTCAAAAATAAATTTTTAAGCTGATAAAAAATTGTGCGAGACCTGCTTGCATTGTACATTGTGAGCTCGAGATTTGAGTGGGAGTAAATGGTTTAAATCCTCTTAAGTCCGTAAATCGAATTGAGAGAGAAGCGGCGTGTAGTTGGAAGGAATGTTACAAAGTGACAAAAAAAATAACGGAGAAATGATGTCAAGATTCTGGAGGATTTATTTGAGTCGGTCAGTCGGAAATTCAGTGAATTCTGATGAAAATTCGACAGAAATCAAATTCAATTGAAAACTCGGAAAAATGTAATGGAATTCAATATATTTGAAGGGAATTCAAAGAAATAATGAAATTCAAAGGCATTTAATAGAAGTCAATAAGGGTCAACAGGATTCTACGGAATTCAATGTACTTTAATGAAATCCAACACATATAAATGGAATTCAGCAAAATTATTGAAGATTAACGTTATTCAACGAAATTCAATGAAATTCAGTGGAAAACAATGGAGGTAAAATAATTTAACAGATTAGAATGTATTATATTCAATTTTGTGTAATGAAATTGAATAAACTTTAAAAAAATGCAATTGAAGACAGCATCATTCAATTTAATTCAAAATAATTCAGTGAAATTCAGAAAAATTTCAAGAAATTCAACATGATTCAAACGAATTTAGTGAAATTTTATCAAACTCAACGTAATTCAATGCAAAGAAATGTAATTTAGCGAAATCCTATGGAGGTCAACCAAATCAAATGGAATTCAACGTACTTCAATAAAATGCCATGAAGTTCAATTAAATGTAACGTAAGTTAATTAAATTGAAAAAAAATCAAATTAGGACAACGTACTTAGAAAAAGTTCCAAATAATTTCATGAAGGTTAGGTTCATTTAATGACATTTAAGAAAATTTAGTGAAGTTTAACATAATTCAATTAAAATCAATGTAATTTAACGCAAATCAACGTAATTCTGTGTAAATATACGTACTTCAGCGAAATTCAATTCGGTGCAATGGATATCAACAGAATTGAATGTAATTCAACGTACTTTCATTAATTAAATATAATTTAATGAAATTCAACGAAATTAAATTCAAGTACACGTAATTCAATAAAGTCAAACATAATTCGGTTAAATTAAACTTAATGTATCAAAATTCAATAAAATTTATTGGAATTTAGCGAAATTAGTGAAATTCAACATGAGTCAGTGCAAATGAACGTAATTAAGTGAAATTAGATGAAATTCAATGGTGTTCAACAGAATCCCACGGTATTCAATTTACTTTAATAAAGTTCAAAACAAATCAATGGAATTCAGAAAAACTAATTATAACTAATATCAATTGGCAAAATTCAATGGAATTCAATAAATGTCAAGAGAATACAATGCAATTAAAGATAATGTATTGAAATTTAATAAACTTTTAAAAAATTCCATTGAAGACATCATTCAATTTAATTCAAAATATTACCGTGAAATTCAGCGAAACTTAAAGAAATTCAACATGATTCAGGGGAATTCAGTGAAATTTTATTAAACTCAACGTAATTCAATTCAAATCAATGTAATTCAATGCAAAATAGATGTAATTTAGCGAAATTTTATGAAGGTCAACAAAACCCCATGGAATTTAACGTACCTCAATGAAATTCCATGGAATTTAATTAAATGCAACGTTATTCAATTAAATTCAAGAAAACGTAATTCAATAAAGTTTAAAATAATTCAGTGAAAGTTAGCTTCATTTAATGACACTTAAGACAATTTAGAGGAATTTAACGTCATTTATTAAAATTAACGTAAATTCATGTAAATCAAAGTAATTCTGTGCAAATACATGAAATTTAGTGAAATTCAATTCAGTTTAATGGAAGTCAACATAATTTAACAGAACTGAATGTATTTCAACGTACTTTAATAAATTAAATGCACGAAATTCTCTTCAAGCCCATTTAATTCAATATAGGTAACAATTATTCGCCGAAATTCAACTTAATGTAACAAAATTCAACACAATTCATTGGAATTCAGCGAAATTGAAAGAAATTCTATACGTGATTCGATGAAAGTCAACGTATTCAAGGCATATCAACATAATTTAGTGAAATTTGGCGAAATTCAATGGAATTCAATAGAATTCAATGTAGGTTAACATAATTTAATGAAATTAAATTGAATTTAAAGGAGTTCAATGGAATTCATTGGAATATAACGTAATTTAACATAATTCAGATAGATTAAACTGATTCTTATGAAAAAAGTATGGGTAAGTGTTCAGTACTTATTTTTCATAACGGTGAATTCAACAGTGTTTAACAGTATTAAAGAAGAATTCAAAATGATCTTAACCATAGATATTAGTTATCTATTTTTTATTCGGAACTATGATTAAAATATAACGGATATATAATATATAATACACCTTTCGTGCAAAAATTTTATAATCTTATAAATCTTCGAACTCATCAAAGTAAACGTTTTATTTTTAAATTAAAGTTTTCTAAAATTAATCATTCAATTGTCTAAAACTATTTAGAAGATTGTAAGAAAATCAAAACGAATCGCACAGAAAAACTTACAGAAGTTTTTGAATTACGGCATGATGATTAAAAAGACAAATTTTGAAAATACAAAATGTGCTAAGAATCGCAGAAAAACGAAAAAATTATTAAAATGAAGTATAGTCGATTAATGAGGCATTTAACAAGTTTTTATGAAGAAGCGTACGAGGACACTAAGAATTTAATTAATAAAGAAAGAAATTTATTTCTGATATATAAAAAATAAAAAGAACTATGACAAGCTATAGACCGACAAAAATAGGAAATCTTGTTCATATGAATCTTTTTGTATGTTTTAATTTGTTGCAAATGAACTAGTATTTTTGATGTTATATTATCACAGAAAATTCCCATAGAAATTACACTATTAAAATGTTTAATTTCTATTTAATTAGGGTTGATTCGAACAGGAGAAACTAAATCAAATGCTGGCGGACTTGATGGTGTATTTGGATATATAAATTTAGACATTACACTGCCAAAGAGCAATAAAGTTAAAAATGTAATATTCTCTCTGATCGATGAAATACAGGATGTAATTTTGGATACTTTAGAATAAAATACATAGAAAATTTCATTCATGATTGTCTATTTATTCCTTTTGAACAAAACTGTTTGAACTATTAAGACTCACTGTAATTTTATATTTTTGCATCCAAGTATTTTTCAAAATCTCAAAATCCTTACCCTTAGTTAAAAACATTGCACTTCAATTTAAATATGAATGAGGTATAATATTATAAACCTACATTTAGAAGTTTAAATTAATTTAATTTTACATGTTTAACATTTCCTGTTTGAAAATATTGTTCCTGTTTTATGCTTATATAACAAAAAATTGATAAAATGTAATCCACTTTTTTTATTTTGGGCGCAGTTAGACGGAATGACACTATTATACCTTTCCCCCCCAGGCATATGTTAGGAGCCATCTAATAAATGATGTAACGTTATTTCTCGTAAATGTTGTCCTCCTCCCGCATATATAACTTTTTTTGGCTTTTCTGTCTTTTTCGTCATTGTGTAACACTAGACTAGATAACAAAAATGTGAGAAATCTTCAATTATGAAAAAAAATAGGATCTTTTATAGAGATTGTTTTTTCCTTCTCATCTCTAATTAAGATTACTCGTTACATCAGTTTGATTCATAAATGAAGAAATTCATAATATTACACGAACATGTATGTGGTTATGGGAGAAAGAGATACCAGAAAATTAAAAGTGGATGTGTTAATGAATAAAATTTCGGAAAAATATTGTACTGTTAATAAAATTCCTGTTAATTGTGCTTAAAAATTAGTCATTTCGATA
Source organism: Andricus quercustozae (assembly GCA_932072015.1). Lineage (NCBI taxonomy): Eukaryota > Metazoa > Arthropoda > Insecta > Hymenoptera > Cynipidae > Andricus > Andricus quercustozae. The sequence goes on from CAKNWU010079482.1 coordinate 6,640, forward strand.
CTATAATAGGGTTTATAATAAAAAGGTTCCATAATTTGACAAATTTTTAAGTTTAGTGCCCCCCTTTTCCATCTCTGAATTTTTATAAATAAATTAAAATCTAAAATATCTTTATTTCTTACCCTCTAATTTTCATTACAATCTGTTCGCTCTTGTTGCTTTTCTACATTTTTTAGAGCAAATGGGACTTTCTTCCGGATGATAGCTTGGACTTGAATATTGCTTCGCAAACACATTTTTTATGCATAATATAACTGATATCAGTTTTTTAAATTCATGATTCTAAGTGAAGAAAAATGTATTCGGTTTTAACTCATGTTTGTGTTTGGTTCCCACTGGGGCCTCAAAAATGTCCGCTTCTGACACATTTCGGGAAAAAGTTTTTATTTTTATAAAAAATTGAAAATTCGATTTTCAATTGCTACCGAAAACCGATTTTCTAAACCTAGGAAATTGCTCCCTCGACATTTTTGGACGATTTACTCGGAATTAGTTCACTTTTTTACATAAAAACTTTTTTACCCTCATTAAAAAACTCTATATCTCGGAAGCAAGTTTTTACTTTTATTTAAACCGACGTTTTCATTTTTATCGCAATCCGCAGCCAAACCTGTTCCAATTTGTAGTCAGTGTCACTTAGAGATTGTCTTTAGTGGAGCTCGGCTGAATTCCCGATATCGAAATTTTATTGTATTGACTTGCTGGAATGTATCACTATGATTATTGATGTCAAATAAAGCGGAATTTAGATTTTTGGTATAGTAATGACGAGTAAGCTGCTTAAAAAAAAAACATAACCTACACTCAACTCCCGATATAAGACCCCCCGGTTTACGATATTCCTAGAACTGCTGGTCTCCGCAGTTTCATGATGAGAGGAGCCGTAGGGCCGAAAGAGAGGAAATGCTCAGTCGAGCGTGACAAACAGCTTGCGTTAGTTGTATCAGGTTGCGTCATGCGTCAAAATCCAACAGAAATTGTTCACGCGGCCCTGCCTGTTTACGTTGGGATTCTCCCGATTTAGGATCAACGCCAAGGCAAGCCATACCCGAGACCGGTCTTATATCGGGGGTTGAGGTTACTTCTAAAGATTTGTTTTTTGAGTTCTAATATAAAATTGAGTAGTATTCCGTTAGCAGCACGTATTTATTAATTAAAATAAAAATTTGTCAAGGGCGTATAAAAGGAAGTCCTAAACTGTTTTTTGGAATTCTTCTACTTTCACCATTTTCTCCCCTTGAGATCTGACTGCAAGGTTATAGTGAGAATAACCATCAGCTCGGAAACCTGCCAGGGTCCAGATGACCTTTTCCTCGTAGTATCTAACTTACCCCATCCCCTCCTCAACCCCTAACTACTAACTCACTCACTGCCCCACCCTCAGAAATGTCCATTTTCCTCCCTCTTTTCTTTTTCTTCTTTCCATCCTACATGAGTTAAAATATGCTCTTATCTCCTTACGTCAGTTCAGTCTGTTCCTTGTACTATTGGATTTTATCTTACGCTTATATAATGTACATATTAACATATTATGCAAGAAAAGATATTACCAAAATTATGCTTGCTTTAAATTGAAGGGAATATTGAATATATAAGAATCGATTAGATTATATAAGCAAGGGGTAGCATTCAGTTATGGAAGGCATACCAGGAGGCAAACCAGTTAATTACATACCAGTGAAATATTAATTGCAGGAGATATATCTATACACTATTAGAAATGTTCGGAAAATTCCGACACATTTAGGACACTAAAGCAACTGAAATTTACGAAATTAGGTTACTGAAAACGAAATTCAGTAAATTTTAGAGTAAATTTACTACCTTTTTATTAACATTCAGAAACGTTATCTGAAAATTACAAATAGTTTCCCTAAATTCCGAACTGGTAACAGAAGTATAAGTTATCGTGACCAAAATAAGTGCGCAGTTAGCAACTGCGCTCTCCTCGCTTCTCGATCGCGTTCGAAGTGGACAAAGCTTAGTGGCTGTGGTCATGTGGTCATGGGTTGTGTTGAATTATAACGTTGCAATACATCTATTTTTTCCCTATATTGAATGGTCTCAAACGTGAAAAAAATTCGAAATTTGCACGAGAAGAAGAAACTGAAAAAAGTGATGAAATCGCGAGTAAAGGCAACGACCTAGAAGCTCGGTTGATGAGCGAATTATCTTTGCAACTCTCTAAATCCGAATTAGTAGAAATTTTACTAATGCAATTAGTAGCATTGTATCTGGCTGTTAAATTAGTAATTTTATCAGTTTCTACTAAATGAAATGGTAAGATTTATGTTAATAAATGAATTAGTAATGGTATTCTAATAATCTTCTTAGTAGTGCCGACTTACTAATTCAATGAGTAGCAATGATTTGATATGGAAACAGAATTTAAACATTTTTTCAATAATTTCTGCTGATTTTTGAGTTTTAATTGAGAAACGATTATGTTTTCCTAATTTATATTCTGAGTTTATATAGTTATATTAATAATAATTGTGTATGAACGATGCAATATTTGAAACTGAAACGTTATTGGGATCCGCTGCGCTACAATATACCATCTATTTTTTCAGTGCGGACAAAATGTGAACTCGTGAAATCAGGTAGAATGACAGCGTCCTCAGAAATTAAAATATTAAAATTATGATTATTGTATAAAATCTTTGACAGAAAGTAAAATGAGATTTTTATCACAATTTTAATAATTTGTTCAAAGTAAAAAAAAATCGGGTTGTCATATAATCATTGTATTGATGATTTTTAAGCCTTTTTTCATGTTTCATATTTATCACTTTTGAGGCAGTTCTTATAATCATCAGATCCTGTTTTCCTAAGGGACAAAAGATATTATTTAACCTAAATTTTAAACAGATTTAAAAACTCTTTTGTCTTCAAAAAAGCCTTTTTTGAACCACCGTATTGGTAAACTTCGGATAAGTTAAAATAAAAGTATATCTACATACTTTAAAGCGCGAAAATGTTAATTTAATTTATTTAATTTTTTAAAGTGAAAATGGAACTATCATGTTTGATAATTGTTCATTTTTAGTTGAAAATTCAATTATTAATTTCTTTGCTTGAAAATTCAACAGCTTGTTTGCAATTGTTTCTCTCCCTTGGTGACTGAAAAATCTTTTTAAGTTGAAAATTAAACTCATATCGAAAAGTAGTTTTTTTGGGGTAAATTCAACTGTTTCTGATTAAAAATTTATTTTTTTTGGTTGAGATAACAACTACTTGATTTTTCGTTTAGAATCTTCTTTTTTTGGAATACAACTTTAATTTTGTGAGTTGAAAGTTAAACTCTTTTGTTAAACATTAAATTTAGTTGGTTCAAGATTCATCGTTTCAATTAAAAATTTATCTCTTTGGTTGAAAAGTGATTTATTTTGTTGAAAATTCGTTTTTTCTTTAACAGAAAATTAATTTTTTTTTTAACTGAAAATGTAATTATTCCAATTGAATATTCTCACATTGTAGTTAAAAATTCGTCTCTTTAGTTGAACATAATAAAAAATTTTTAATTGAACCATCCAGTTTCAGGTTGAAAAATTACCATTTTTATTTGAGAATTAAACTATACCAGTCAATGATTCATCATTCTAGTTGAACATGTATAACCTTGGTTGAAAAATAATTTTTTTTACCGAAAAATGAAACTGAAAGATTAAATTTTTATGTTGAAAACTGATATTTTTTGTTAAAAAATCAAATATTTCGTTAAAAATTCATGTATTTTGTTGAAAAATCGTATTTTCTTTCCAGTAAAAGACTCATAATTTTATTTAAAAATTTATCACTTTGGCTGAAAATTTGTTTGACTTTTTTTGTAGGAAATTTTTTTGTTGAAAATTAATTTTTTTAACTTAAAATTAAACTATTTGGTTGAAAGTTTGTCTTTTTTATTTGAAAATTCATCTCTTTTCTTCAAAAAACGTATTTTTGGTAGAAAACTATTCTTTATGTTTCATAATTAACCTTCTTGTTTGAAACTTAATCTTTTTGGTTCAAAATTTAAGTATTCCAGTTAAGTATTCATTATTTTAGTCAAAATTTCATCTTTTAGGAAGAAGATAAAAACTAGTTGGTTGAAATTTATTCTTTTGTTAAAAATGCATCCTTTTGATTCTGAGTTCATATATTTCAGTTAAAGATTCATCATTTCAGTTTAAAATTTGTTGTTTTTTCTGGAAAATTAATTTATTAACTGAAAATTATCTATTCAACTATTTGTTTGAGAATTCGTGTATTTTGTTTTAAAAAATCGTCTTTTTTGGTAGAAATTTAATCTTTTTGGTTCCGAATTCAACTATTTGGTCAAAAATTCACTATCTTGTTCATTGCAAAATAAGTTTTTTAATTTACTTGAAACTGCCGTTTAAAATAGTAACTAGCAATACACTTACCAATTCATTTAGTAGTAGCATTGCCAATTCCTTCAGTAGATATAGTTACTAATTCATTAAGTCACTTATTCTTACTTACTGAAATAATAGATTTTTACTAATTACTAGTAAAAGAATCGGCACTGTTTGAATTAGTAGAAAACTACTACCAATTAGTAGTTTTCTACTATTTCAGATTTAGAAAGAATAAAGTAGTTACAAGATACTGCGATCATCTGCCTCGTAAATGGAATTCTAAAAAAGTACATCAGTACCAAAAGTGACTAGCAGCAGCTGCGTAAATTAATAAATAATTAATCCAGGTTTCAATATAGTGAATCCGCTGTTTACGTTAAATGACGCCCTCTTGCCTATATAGGTTATATCTGTAATTTTGAGTTGTTCCGTTGGTTCATTAATTTTTATCTATGTTTTCAGTATATATTTGTCTTAACACTATAAATTATAAAGACTATATGCGAATCAAATGTATTTTTATTAACATCACTCATATTTTCTTATTATTTATACTCTCTGGAAAAATATAGACTAAATATTTTATTTTAAAATTATGAACCGAAAAAATTTTGTAATCCCTTTAAATTTTTAAGGAAAATAACTAAATTATAACAGAATTTTCTGAAACATGTGACTAAAAGCTTTATGCAGTTACCGTTGCTAAAATTTCCGTTTCTGTTCAGGAAAATTTAGAAATGCTTTCTGCATAAAGCTTTAGTAACACGTCTCTGAAAATTTCTATAGAAATTTATGACAATGTAGGATACTGGAATGAATTATTCCTTCATGAAAAAAAAATTAATTTTCTTTCTTCTCTTTAAACTTCTCGAAAATTTCACATGAATTTTAGCATGATAAAGTTGAACAGATCTAGAAAAGATAGGGAAGCAGACGCTTTTTATCTGAAGCCCATTCATTCGACGTACCGCCCTCCAACCTTTTTCGTAATTAAAAGGACGCGATACCTTATCACTTTTTTTAAGTTTCTAAAATTTTTTATGTATAGACTTAATAAATTTTATGCTTTTCACACAAGATCCATTTATTTTACTCTTTCAATAAAATAAACCCTTTATGACTAAATACTAGTCATAATATAATCCCCCCTGGCTCTCTTTCTCTCTCTCTCTATTTTTGAATTTCAATTAGATTATATTGAATTCCATGAAATTGCATTGAATCCTACTATATTTCATGGGAATTTATTGGCACTATTGAATTCCTTTGAAATTCACGAAATTTTATTGAATTCTATTATTTTACACGCAAGGGCGGATCTAGAAAATTTTTCAGAGGGTGTGATTGTGCATTTTCTTCAACGTATATATGTGAAAGGAATTGGACGGTAGATTTTTTGCTAAAAATTCGATTCCTGGGTTAAAAGTTGAACTACTTTATTAAAAATTAATTTTTTTGATTGAAGATTCATAATTTTAGTTCAAAATACAATGCTCGGATGGAAAATTCAACTTTTTTGTTGAAAATTCGTCCTTTTGACTTGAAAGTTCAACAAGTTGGTAAAAAATTCGACTATTTCGTAGAAAACAACAACTTCTCTGTACCAAATTTACTTTACCACATTGAAATTTTGTTGAAATGAAACTTTAACTATTCCATTTTCGGTT